>PVIW01001236.1:85766-317235 GCA_004026585.1 Noctilio leporinus
TGGCTATTGTAAATAGTGCCGCTATGAACATAGGTGTGCATAGGTTCTTATGAATTGGTGTTTCAGGATTCTTTGGGTATAGTCCAAGTAGTGGAATTGCTGGATCAAAAGGCAGTTCCATTTTTAGTTTTTTAAGGAAACCCCATACTGTTTTCCACAGTGGCTGCACCAGCCTGCATTCCCACCAACAGTGTATGCGGGTTCCCTTTGCCCCGCATCCTCGCCAAACACTTGCTGTTTGTTGATTTGCTGATGATGGCCATTCTGACAGGGGTGAGGTGGTATCTTAATGCAGTTTTAATTTGCATCTCTCTGATGAATAGCGATGTTGAGCATTCTTTCATATGCCTCCACAGTCCATTCTTAAATGTGACATTTTAACTGTTGAAATGTCTTGGGTCCACTAGCTTCTCTCTCTCCTACCCACGACCGCTAGTTTGCCTGGCTGGTGGTCCCAGGCTCCTCCTGGCCCTCCTCATGGCCATTCTTGCACCGTCCCCAGAGGGCGCTGGTTAACACACACTAGGGCAGCAATTTCCGACATTTGTCATCTCAGGACACACGTCAACTATTGACTAAAATTCTGCGCATGCCAAAATATGCATGTTTTGCCAATCTGACAGGTAGACATTTTGATCCCTTCGCCCCGGACAGCTATTGTGGTGGTGGCCGTGTCGTTTTTAACTTGACAGTCTAAGGGAAAGAGGCCCGTGACCCTGCGTAGTCAGGAATTGCATGTTTTAAGAATTCCCAGGCATGTAGGTTGAAAATGGCCACTTTATGGCTTCTCCGCACTGTTTAACTTCCTCCAAGCACTTCCCTTTTCTTTAACAGTGAAAACCAAGGGCCTTGCTGTGCCCTGCCAACCTTGATGGGCCTGGCCCGGACCACCCCCACTCCCCTGCGCCAGGACTCCTCCTGCTGGAGCTTTCGTCGTCCTGACGGCGTCCCCTGTCCTGTGGTCTCCAAGCCTTGACACACATGTTAATTCTTTTTAATTTAATTTTATTGTTGTTTTGTTACATCCATCCCCTTTTTGCTCCACTCTGTCCTCTTCCCCACCCACCCATTCCCCTCCAAAGTCAATCTCACCTGTCATGTTAATTTATTTTATTTTTTTTAAAGATTTTATTGTATTATTTTTAGAAAGAGGGGAAGAGAGAGAGGCAGAGAGGGAGAGAGACACCAATGTATGGTTGCTTTTCACCTGCCTCCAGCCACAGACCTGACTGGAGACCTGGCTTGCAACCTGGTTATGTTGCCCTGGCTGGGAATCGAACCTGCGACCTTTGGGTTCACAGGCTGGCGCCTTACCCACTGTGCTACCAGCCAGGGCCTGTCATGTTAAT
The DNA here is from genome assembly GCA_004026585.1 of Noctilio leporinus. NCBI lineage: Eukaryota > Metazoa > Chordata > Mammalia > Chiroptera > Noctilionidae > Noctilio > Noctilio leporinus. Next base: position 87,116 of record PVIW01001236.1, read on the forward strand.
TTAATTGCTGAAGGAAACCTCCTCTGTTGTCCTGGACGAGTTCAGGTCCCACCTTCTCCCTGGTATAATTTCATGACATCTTTGACTTCCTTACAGCATTTATCTTGTTTCCTAGTTATATATGTATCTGTGTGATGCAGGCCTGAACCCCCTGCAAGGTGGAAGGGCCAGAGGGCAAGGTCCAAGGGCTGTGTTGCCCTTCTGTCTCCAGCACACACTTGGCCTTCTGTGGATGGATGGGTGGGTGGGTGGGTGGATGGATGGATGGTGGATGGATGATGGATGGGAGGATGGGAGGATGGGAGGATGGGTGGATGGGTGGATGGATGGATGGATGGGTGGATGGATGGATGGATGGGAGGATGGATAGGAGGATGGATGGATGGGAGGATGGGTGGATGGATGGATGGATGGATGGGAGGATGGGTGGATGGATGGGAGGATGGATGGATGGGAGGATGGATGGATGGGAGGATGGATGGGAGGATGGATGGATGGATAGAAGGATGGATGGATGGGAGGATGGATGGGAGGATGGAAGGATGGATGGATGGGTGATGGATGGATGGGTGGAAGGATGGATGATGGAAGGAAGGGCTGCTGGCTGAAAGGAGGGTGGATGGATCATGTCTGTGGGTGATGAAGGGACAGGCAGATGGTGGGTGCTGTCCACTCTGGTCCTCAGGAAACTGGCTGTCACATCACCTGGGTGGTTGACCCCTTGGTGCTGAACACGCCCACAGGGACCCCTGGTCTGGCTCAGGGTCCGGGGAGACGCTAGGGATCTGGAACATGGTTTTGCGGGGGCATCTAGCGCTCGCCGGCCTCCGAGAGTCGCTGTGCGGGTGGAAGCGCCTCCATCGCGGGCCAGCGCAGGGAGGCTGCGGGGAGCCCTGCAGACCCCGCTGGCCAGGGCGGTTCGGGCAAACCTGGGGTCGGGCGGGGCGGGGCGGGGCCTCGGCCTCACCGGACCCGGATGCGGCCCCGCCCCCAGCCACGGAACCGGAAGTGGAGCGGCGCCGGGAGCACCGGGAGGACCTGGAGGATCGGGAGCGGCGGGAGCGGCGGGAGCAGTGCCCCACGAGGCCAGCGCCGAGCGACCCCGGCGGTGAGCTGCCCTGAGCTGCCGGCGCCTTCGCGCTCCGGGTGCAGCGAGGCCCGAAACGGGAAGGAAGCTGCGGCCGCCGCGGTCTCGCCGCCCAGCCGCTCGCGGTTTCGGGCGCAGGGGGAGCGCGGGCGAGGCTCCCGGGCGGCGGAGGGGGGAGGATGGGGGGCGGGGGCGGGGGCGGGGTGCTGCGGCGCGGGCTGCGGGGCTGCGGGGCTGCGGGGCTGGGGGGCGAGCCGGTGGAGGAAGGGCCGGCGGGGTTGGGCCGAGGGGGTTGGCCGGGGAGGCCGGCAGGGCGGGTGGCTGCGCGCAGCCGGCGGGCCGGGCGGGGGTCGCGGTGGCGGGCGAGCCCAGGGCCGCGGCGCCGCTGCGCAGTCAGGCCGGTGGGAGGCGGCTGCAGGTTGGGGCCGCGCCGGGCGCTGCAAATCGCCAGAGAGGTGCGCTGGGGTTGGGGTTTCCTGCGTTTCCCTTTCCGCTCGCTGCACTCGCAGCGGGAGCGCGGCCCGAGGGTGTCGGGCCCTGGGCGCGCGGGGCGGGGGCGGGGGTCCCGTTTTCCGAGGGGCGCGCCCCCCCTGCGCTGCACCTGGGTCGGTGGGACCGTCCGGGTGCTCCGCCAGGTCCTGCCCGCGTCCGTCGGCCGGCAGCCCAGGCCCCGGAAGGGCTGTGGGGCCGGGGCCGTCCTACCCCTACCGGGTCCCCGCGTCCGACCGCGGTGAGTCACCAGGACGTGGAGACGGCGTTTCCCTCTCCCGGGTCAGGAAGCTATTCCCAGGTTTCCGGGGGCAGGGAGGAGCCCTGCAGGGACCCGCACGCCGTCAGGAGCCAGGGGCGCAGGGCTGCCCCGGACTGATCCTCTGTCCCTGGGACTTGACCCGCACTGCAGCCCCCTTGGAGTTGAAGCCTTTTGCCGAAGTTTAAAACCCGTTGAAGTGAACTTAGTCGGTGACTTGGACCTTAGGACCCGGCCACTTGGTAGCCCAGTGTGTGGCCGGCCCGTGGAGTTGGTGCGGCCGGCCCACCTTCCTGGGGTTGCGGCCAGCAAGGGCCTGGGCATCCTGAGCGGCCCTGCCGGCCGCCTGGCCGGGGCCGGGTACAGGCCGTGCACCCCGCAGAGATGCCCCACTGTCCTGCGATTGGCGGGGAAGGAGGAGCCCGCGCCTCGCCCTGTGCTGTTGAAGTTAAGGGAAAGCCAGCCCGGCACTGAACGTGCTCATCCCCCTGGAGGGGACTTGGGCTCTGGTCACCTGACCCTGCAAAGTCCCCTCACACCTAATCTGTACGCGACATTCACAAGGGATAAGGGTGGTTAGAGGTGATTGTTTTTGAAGGGTTTTTTGGGTAACAGCTGTATCAAGATGCCTACGGTACAGTTTACCCACTTAAAAGATACAGTTTAATAGTTTCTAGTCTATGGCATGCCACAGAAGGGAGGCTGTATCCTACGTGGCCTTTCGCGTCTGGCTTCTTTCACGTGGCATGTTTTCATGAGTCACTCATGTGCTAGCATGTGCCAGCACCTCCTTTCATTGCCGGCTGCCCGTCCACGGTGCGGGTGTGCCGTGTGTTTGTTGCGTGACACGGCAGTTGGGCTTGCTGTCACCGTGGGCTGCGGTGGGTGCTGCTGCCACCCACCTTCCTGGGCACGTTTTTATGGGGACGTACTTTCTCGATCCTCACGCATGTGCTCCCAGGGTCATGTGGTTGCGCCATGCTTAACCTTTTTTTTTTTTTTTTTTTTTTAAGGGAGAGTTTTTCTATTGTCTAGGGTTTTTTTTCTTTTAAGGTTTTATTATTTTTAGAGAGGGGGCCAGGGAGAGAGGCAGAGAGGGAGAGAGACATCCATGTATGGTTGCCTTTCACCTGCCTCCAGCCATGGACCTGGCTGCAGACCTGGTTATGTTGCCCTGACTGGGAATCGACAAGCGACCTTTGGGTTTGCAGGCTGACGCCTGTCCACTGAGCCCCCAGCCAGGCTCCCATGCTTAACCTTTTGAGAAACTGCGGGCATGTTTCACGTTACACCCTCACCGGCAGCATGGGAGGAGGGCTCTGACAGACTGGTGCTCACCAGACTGGTTGTCTTCTGGATGGTGGGCGTGCACCCGTGTTTCCTGGTGGTTCTGATTTGCACGCCCTGGATGGCTAACTATACCAGTGTCTTTTCAGGAGCTTCAAAGCCACTGGTATCTCTTTGGAGAGACGTGTTTAGACACTTTAAAAGTGCTTCCTTGTCCTTTGTATTCCTGAGTTGTCAGTGGTCTTGGCGTGTTCTGAGCATGTGATTCGGAGATAATTTCTTCCGCTCTGAGCTGCCCTCGCTGTCTTGGCCCTTGGACTTGCTCCGTTTTCTGTCCTGTCCAGGTTGTTCTTCTCACTGGTGCTTTTGTGGTGGTTTATCACCTAAGACCAGATTCAAGGTTGTGAACATCTACGCCTGTGTGAGAGTCAAATAGTTGGAGCGCAGGCATTTAGGCCTTTGCTCCATTTTTGAGTGAAATTTTGTGTACAGCGTGAGGCAGGGACCCGGAAGCCTTTATCTTTGGATCCAGAAAGTATCCAAGAGTGTAATTGTTCAAGTTGTTATTTTGTGTGTGTGGTTTTACCTTTAAACTTACACTGTGGAGAGGGCGATGCATTATCAGAGGTTGGAGCCTGGAGCTTTCGGCAGGGACCTGCTCTGCTGCGCAGCCCGTGTCCGCCGGGTTTCTGGGGGTCACGGAGGGAGGGAGGAGTGACTCACAGGGCGGGGATCGAGGCCGCAGGGCGGGTTCTGGTGGGGAAAGGCCCGCAGAGCTCCCCTGGGGTGGCTGGTTCCTGGAACCAGGGCGTTTTACTCACCTGCACTGTGCGGCCCAGTCTGGCCATGAGCGGCCTTGCGGGAAACCTGGGGCGGGTGGCCGGGAGTTGGGCCCAGTCCCTGCACGGGAACCGGATCCGTGCGGTGGAAACGGCCTGTACGCCTCTGTCCCCACGTGGGCCCCACGTCTGCGTCCCGTAGCCGTCACGCTGCTCTGCCTCTCCCAGCCACGCGTGACCCCTTGTGGGGGACCTGCATTTGCAGCCGAGTCAGGTGAGAGCGAGCAGGAAGTGGGACCCTGCGGAGCAGAGCAGACAGGAGGCGGGTGCTGGCGGTGGGCTGCCTCTCGGTTTGCCTTCAGCAGGCTTGTCCGGTGAGAGGGCTCGGGAGGCGTCACGCCCCCTGGAGCCGCCCAGGTGTCTGAACAGCGCGGCTCTGCGGTTAGGAACAGCTTCCGTGCCCGTCCTCGCCGCTTGGGAGGTTTCGGTGCCATCGGGAGGCTCTGCCCGCGGAGGGTTGGCCCGAGCACCTGCCCGCGGAGACCCCCTGAGCTCTTCCCCCGGAATCTCCGCAGGTGGAGCAGTGCCCGAGAGCCCACGGTGGGTTCCTGTGTCCCGGCAGTTCCGTGAGCGGCCTCCCGTCTGCAGCCGGAAAGAAAGGTCTGTGCGCCGTGACCGCAGCCGTTCTGCCCCCGCGGGCGGGTGAACCCCTGTCCCACTGGGTTCGCAGAGACCGGGACCGTCATTCTCCAGGACGCCCTTGTTTAAAAAGCAGTTGAGTTCCAGTGTTGCCTGTGGCCCAGAAAGAGGAGGGGCGTGTGGAGACCCCCAGGGTGGAGGGGCAGGCAGCCGTCGGCCTCGCTGCCCTGCTCGGTGGACCGGGAGAGGTGTGACCTTCCGGACCCTGCTCACCTCGTGCGCCAGTGACGCTGGCTTCCGGAAAGATCTGCAGGGGCGGGGCTCTGCTCACTGTGTCCAGCTGGGCCTGGGAAGGTGTCAGGCAGAGACCTGTACTTGCACCTTCACCTTGGGGGTGGGTCCCCCCCGGGATGGGCGCCCCCTGTTCTCTGTGGAGACTCCAGTCCTCTGTCCCGTTTCCTTCGGGGTTGGAACCACGTACTGTCCCTCGGGCGCAGCCCTGCCCAGGACCTTGCAGCGCTGTGGGCAGGCACAACGCAGGGAGGCTGGTGCCACTTTCTTCGGGAAGGGCACCCTTGGGCGCCTCCCTCCCAGCGTGCTCTCTCAAAACCGTGTCACAGCAGATCACACAGGGGAGAGTCTTGCAGGGCTCTGGGGCACCTACGCAGAGGTGAGCGAGGTGTCGTTGGCCCTGCCCGGTGACGGCGGCGGGAGTCCCGTCTGTACATTTGAGAGCAGCGCCCTGATTCTTGTCCCTCCCGCCTTGACTTCGGACTTGAGCCGGCAGAGCAGGTGGGGGCGGTGTCGCTCCTCAGGCTGGTGGGGGCTTCTGTCCTCCCTGCCTTCAAACACAAAAGCCCCCGCGAGGGGCTGAGGGGCCTGGTCCTCCTGTCAGACACCTGGCGGGGCTCCCGGCTGATCGAATCGACTCGCCCTCAGTTGCTTCCCGGCCCAGGCGAGGTTGTGCTCGAGCTTTTGTGGAAAGCGAATTCATTCCGCTCACTGTGGTTGGGCTTCACCTTTGCGGTCCTGAACGGAACCAGCCAAGCCAGCGAAAGCTAATGGAGTTCAGGTCGGGGCAGGGAGGATGTCCTCCAAGGTGCCTGACGCCGGAGGGGGCCGGTGGCAGGGCTGCGGGCTGGTGGGAGCCCCCGTTACGGACGTTTCCGTTTCGCAGACATGGTCCCACGGGCGCTGAAGCCAGAGTGTCTGGTGTGTTTCTGGGGCTGCTAAACCGCAGTGTCAGTGCAACGCTGTGGCCCTTCCTGTCCTCACGTTTCCCCCGCGTTACCCGGACGCAGGGGTCGCTAGGACCCTGTCCAGCGCTCCCCCCGCGTCTCCGGGCTGTGGCCGCTCTGGGCGCGGCAGGGTGGCTGGCCTCTGGCCTGTCATGCTCTGTCCTTGCAGATGTGGAAGGCATCCGCGGGCCACACCGTGTCCATCACCCAGGACGACGGTGCCGATGACTGGGAGACCGACCCCGACTTCGTGGTGAGTTGCCGCCGCCCCTGCTCCCGCGTCCCTGAGAGGGACTTGCCGGGGCGGCCTGGGGGGTCTCCGTGTGGCTGCTTCCCCCCGGCTGCGGGATTGGCCCTCACCTGCGATTTCTTTCAGAACGACGTGAGCGAGAAGGAGCAGCGATGGGGGGCCAAGACCGTGCAGGGGTCCGGGCACCAGGAGCACATCGAGTAAGGCTTCGGTCCCCCGTGGGCTTTGCACTCCCCGGGGACGTGCTTTCGGGATTTTACAGAGGGGAGGGGAGGGAGAGGAACACCCATGTGAGGGAGAGGCCTCAGCCCGCCGCCTCTCATGCGCACCCCAACTGGGGGTTGAACCTGCCGCCCAGGCCTGCGCCCTGGCTGGGAATCGAACCTGCCGTCTTTGGGTTCATAGGATGACACACCAACCCACTGAGCCCCCTGGCCAGGGTGGTCTTCACGCAGGCGAGGTCTTCCAACACCGGAGACCCCAAGCACCTGCGCTTTCTTTGCTGTGGTGTTACCGCGTTACTGTCCTTCGGAGGCTGCGAGCTGGACTCTGGGCATCGCGTTTTCCTGAGAAGCTCAGAACAGGAGGGCAGCGAAGCGTGTCGTTGTCCCTAACAGGGCACTTGCCTGAAACTGCCTCCCCGGGGTAGTTTGTGTCTTGTAAGGAACTTCTCAAGTGTGCTCAGCCTTTCCGCTTGGGCGGGGCCGGGCTCGGGGTGCACCTTCCCGGCACCTGCTCAGGTGGTGTGTGGAGGGCGAGCAGCCCTGTCCCCACTCCTTGCAGTGAGCGCTGGTTGCTCTTGTGGGGGAAGAGCTGTCACCCGCGAGCAGCGGGTGCAGTGCAGGTACCCCCCAACTCCCGCCCACACCCTGCACAAGAGCCCTGCAGGAAGTCCAGGGATGGGGCTGGCGAGAGGTGGGGGGCCCGTGGCTGTGGGGTGAGACTGAGTCCTGTGTTGGTTGGGTCCCTGTTCCCCGGGGTGGGGAGCGTGTTGGGGATGAACCCAGGAACAAATGCGCGGGCAGATTTGGGGTGGCCGTGCTTGAGAGAGACTGCGTGGGGGTGGGACAGCTCGTGGGCCCGGTGGGCCCGCCGGGGTTTCAGGAGCGGTGTCTTCCCGTCCTGCTCCGCAGGGGTGGGTGGTGTGGAGCCTGCTTTGTTTCTTAGTCACTCTTGTGGGGTTGCTGTCTGCATGTGGAAGGTGTGGGCGTGCTGTCCCCTGGGCAGAAGGCCTGTGAGGTGGCCCCATGCCCTTCCGGGGTCTCCTGCAGTGACAATTGTGCAGGCGTCCTGGCCTGTACATGTTCACCCATGTCTCGGGACGTTTCCCTGTCCCTGGTGTTTTAAGGTAAAATGTGGCTTTGGATGGTAAACCCTGAAAGCCTGCCACTGTGCCTTTGAATAAGTAAGGCGCTAAAGAGACACCTGAGTATTTTGTGTCGCTGGGAACACCTGCGGGCGGCTGGCTGGCTGGGCCCCAGCCTCGGGTGCTGGCCACGGAATGGGGCCTCTCTTTCAGCTGCCCTGACATCCAGTCCTCTCCTCGTAAGCGGTGAGGGAGGAGGGCTCGCATTTCAGGGCGGCCACCTGGGGTGGGGGACAGTGTGCGCAGGCGGCCAGGTCCCATGCCCTTCAGGGGCCTCACACGTGGCTCAGAAGTGCCGGCGCACCCGGCCTGCTGGCAGGGTCCTGCGGGGACGGGGCAGGGGTGCGGGCCCTGCGCACGCGTGTCTGAGCCCTGCTCCCGCCCTCCAGCATACACAAGCTGAGGCAGAACGTGTACCAGGAGCACCAGTCCCTCAAGGAGAAGGAGCTGGAAACAGGACCGAAAGCCTCGCACGGCTACGGAGGCAAGTTCGGTGTGGAGCAGGACCGGATGGATAAGGTCAGTGCCGGCGCCGTGGGGCAGAGGCGTCCCTCACACCCGGTCCCCACGTGAGGGTTGAGTCAGTTGGTTCAGGGCGAGATTTGCCAAAAGGCGTCTTCCGCTGGTTGACGCTCTGTCAGGAGTCCGGTGGCGTTGGGGAGGGGCTGGCGTCAGCGCCACCGCCTCCGGCACTCGTGTCTGCGGCCTGGATCGCACCGCACGGGGGAGGGATGGAGACCGGGGCCAGATCTGAGGGCCCCTTCTTCACGTCCAGGGTAACACTGAGGGTACTGACGTCCTTTACTCGTTAGTGACCTTTGGGGAGCGGCTGGGCTCCCAGCGTGACTGCCCACCGGCCCAGGAGAATACCCACCCCGTGGAGGGGCCGAGGGCCGGGCCAGCGCACGTTTGGGGGGACGGAGGTGCTGGCAGGATGCTTCGCTGTGGACAGTGCCGGCGTGGGGCTGGCGGGCGTCCCCCGGGGACAGGACAGGGCCTGTCCCGTCTCCCTGCCCGGCAGGCTGCTCCCTGCGTCTGCTGTCTCCGCGGAGAGGACACACGGCAGAGGCGGCTCCCGTCTGGGGACCCGTGTCTGCTGGTGTCGGGTTCTGCTCTGTAATTCCACGCCCGGGTTCAGCATCTGAGCTGCGTCACAGGCCCCACACTCGTTACCGCAGCGCAGATACTGGCCCGAGTCCAGAATTAGCCTAGAGCTGAGTGAGCTGCAGGAAAGAGACAGGAGCGTTTGGCGGTGTGACTGTCACTCCCGGAGATGACTTGTCACAGGCAGGGGAAGTGGGGAGCCGAGTCATCTTTGGATTTTGAAACAAAGCCCGGCAGCTCTTGGTGGTGCAGACAGGTCGATCCCGTATGTTCCAGGCGGTGAGAGCAGCAGGCGGGTGGGACCCCTGCACCCCAAAAGGCCCGGGCTCCTGGGGCCGTGGGGCCTCAGAGCAAAGAGAAAGTCCTCAGAAGCACGGGCCGCAGGCGCGGGGCAAGCGATGGCCAGCTGGCCGGCAGCAGCAATGTCACTGCCGTCCCGGCCCCACTGCTGCTGCTGTTGGCACGTCCCTCCTGGCACCTCGGCTCGGCCTCTCTGGTCCAGGAAGCAGCTCTGAGAGCCTGGCCCTGGGCCTACGGCTCCCTCTTCCAGCCCCTCCTGCCACGCTGGGCTTCCCCCCGTCACCGCTGCCGCTCCGTCCTGCCGCCTTTCCGCAGAGGCCGTCCCTCAGGGGTCGGGACTCCTCCCGCCTGTGCCTGGCCCGGCACCGACGTGGCCCCTGGTGGGTGTGTTAGGATCCTGTCCACACTGCAGCCTCCGCACCGTGCGCTCCTCTCAGGCCCCGGGCGGCTGTGGTCCAAGGTGCAGGCTCCTTTTCTTGTCTCAGCGGCACCCAGGACCCAGGAACCCTGGGCCCCCCAGATCATGGGCTGTTGGGGGAGAATAGTTTCAGTCAGAAACCTGGGGAAATGGCCACACTGTCTGATCCCATTTCTAGAACCTTTTCCTGCCGCTTGTGTCTGGTGAGGCTGCCGGCCCCTGCCTCTCGGTGCTGCTTTGTCCGAGTTTTCTGCGTGTGGCCCTGGAGGCCACGGTGGGCAGCGTCGGTCTCGGGTGTTCAGGTTCCCAGGTCTGTCAGAGCAGACCTGGGACACTAGGGTGACGTAGCCCTGACATCTCAGGGCACCTGCTTGCCCTGTTTCCCTTGTGCGGGTAGGCCATTGGGGGGACCTGGCCGTGTGGTGGGGACACTTCCTGGGTGGTGGGGACTTCTTGCGCTGAGTCACATGTTGTTAGATGTCATGTATTCCTGACGTCCCTGACGGGGACTGTGACTACTGTCCACTCTGACCTGGGTGCCTGTGGGCAGAGAGGTACCCCTGGGCCCCGGCAGCCAGCACCGGCCTGTGTGTAGATAATACACGTGGCTGGGTTCCAACACGCTGTGCTTACAGGGGACCGGTTGCGGCGGGGCCGGTGGGCTGGCCCCAGGTGGGAAGTGAGCGGAAAGCCCAGGGCGTGTGTGACCTTGAGCAAGGCTGGCTGCGCTGGCTTCCTTCCGTCCCAGTGGGGGTGGCACTTCGGGGTCGGCCTGACCCCCGGGTGGCGGTGGACGCTCTGTGGGCTTTGGTCGGAGTGCGATCGTAACCAAAGCACATGTGTGTCTCCCGAAGGGTTGGCAGCATCGCTGCTCAGGTCCCGGGTCATGAGTCACGCCTCGCAGTAGCGCAGGAACTGGGTGCGTGGGCCCCCGGGTCGTGCCGCAGGGCTGGCTCGGGACGGGGATCGGCCCCGGGTCCTGTTGGAAGCCGCACTGGCCGGCTTCTCTGCGGAGCCGGAGGCTGAGGGGGCAGCGGTGCCTGCACCGGCCCTGGCCTTGCGGTCCCCCAGCCGTCCGAGGACCCCTGCACGCCTTCCCCTGGAGGCTGATGGAACCGGGGGTGCCTGCTCGACCAGGGGGCTGCCCCGTGCAGACCTGGCAGCAGTCAGAGGGTCTGAGGCCCTGTTGCTCCCCTTGCAGTCGGCCGTCGGCCACGAGTATCAGTCGACGCTGTCCAAGCACTGCTCGCAGGTCGACTCCGTGCGCGGCTTCGGGGGCAAGTTTGGTGTCCAGGTGGACAGAGTGGACCAGGTCAGTGACGTGCGGGAGCCCCAGCGGGGGGGAGGGCAGCTTCCTCCAGGCCAGCGCTCGCTGCTCCACACCATGGTGTCCGCTGGGCCGCTTGAGGTCCCCCTGGGACGGCAGGGTCGCCCCGCAGGCTCCCGGGCCCCCGGGCCCAGGGGTCTGAGGCGGCCGGCCGGCCGGGTTCAGCGGCGAGAAGAGTCAAGGGCGCAGGCCTTCCTCAGCCTTTGCTGCAAGTCCCACGCTCCTGTCTGCTCATCAGCCGGGCCATTTCCGTCACCCTCCCTGCCCGGATGTCACTGTCACAGGGCAGGGTCAGCGCCCACACGGCCCGTGATGCCGTGTCTGGCTCTGCACTCAGCCTGCAGATGCTGTGCCGGCCTGTCGCCTCTGACCCTGTCACCCGTTTCACGCCGCCACCGCGAGAGCCTGGACTCGGGAGCGAGATGTTCACCGTGTCCTGGCCGGCTCCTCTCAGCGTGGGGCGGGAGGTGGCGTGGGGCGGGGAATGTGCCGGGGCTGCACGTGTGGCTCCCTGGCCCCCTTCCGGGGCTGCGTGTGGCTCCCTGGCCCCCTTCCGGGGCTGCGTGTGGCTCCCTGGCCCCCTTCCAGGGCTGCATGTGGGCCACCCTGGCCCCCTTCCGGGGCTGCATGTGGGCCACCCTGGCCCCCTTCCGGGGCTGCATGTGGGCCACCCTGGCCCCCTTCCGGGGCTGCATGTGGGCCACCCTGGCCCCCTTCCGGGGCTGCGCATGGACCACCCTGGCCCCCTTCTGGGGCTGCATGTGGGCCACCCTGGCCCCCTTCTGGGGCTGCATGTGGGCCACCCTGGCCCCCTTCTGGGGCTGCATGTGGGCCACCCTGGCCCCCTTCCGGGGCTGGCGTGCCCGTGGCTCTCGGCAGCGCGGCTGCGCAGAGCCGGTCGGTGGCGGTGGAGAATCTTCCGAGTGGCGTTTAGGGGCTGAGCTCCATGAGCGGAACTCGCTCGGCAGTGGCCGGCCCCCCGGGGTGGACAGGCCGCCGGGGACGTAGCCTGGCCTGGTGGCCCACGGCTCTGATGAACATCGTGTGAGATGCAGATTCAAAACGCGGTGCCCTGAGTGTGTTAGACCTGCCTCTGGCCTGGGGAACCCGTGTTCGGAATGCACCGTGGTTCGCGTTGTTGAACGGTCCGGGCGCCCTGCGGTGCAGACCAGCTGGAGGCGCTGACAGCTGCCCCTCCTTTCCCCGCAGTCTGCAGTGGGCTTCGAGTACCAGGGGAAGACCGAGAAGCACGCCTCCCAGAAAGGTAAGGCCGGGCCTCTTCTGGGGAGGGGTGGTCCGCACCACCGCGAGGATCGCGTGGCGTGGCGTGGGGGGCCCAGCACCCTGCTGATAAGGCCTGGCGCCTGCCATGCCTGTGGGCCCCGCAGCGCAGCTCCCAGCAGTGTCTGTTCTGACCTGTTGGCACGATGCTACCTCCTCCCGTCTGCCTGGGAGGAAGGCGGGGCTGTCCCATCCCCGACGTCCCTGGGCACCTGGCCTGCCTTCGCTGGGGCAGGCTTGTCCCACAGCCTTTCTAAGGCGCACAGGCACCTACCTCAAAGCCCTGGGGGCATCTGTCCTGCGAGCAGGTGTCAGGTGGGGTGGGCAGAGCACTTGGGGCGTGAGCACCCGGTCATCCTGGTGAGGACGTCGGGGCGGGAGGGTCACTCCCGGCAAGGGCCTTCTGTGCAGCTCTCTGAAGCGCTGGCCTTCGTTGGAGCAGCTCATTTCCCACGGTGGGGGGCGGCCTCTCCCTCTGTCCTGCTGCCTGGTGTCCAGGGTCACTTGTGTGGCCGTGGGCGGCTTTATGCACTTTGAAACGTGTGCTCAGCCCCTTGCGGGTCCTGCCCCGACTCTGTAAGCAAAGCGACCGCATGCCTGTCGCTGGCTGCGTCTCCCCAGACTACTCGAGCGGCTTCGGCGGCAAGTACGGTGTGCAGGCGGACCGCGTGGACAAGAGCGCCGTGGGCTTCGACTACCAGGGCAAGACGGAGAAGCACGAGTCGCAGAGAGGTGGGTGCGCGCCGGCCCGCGGGCAGCCCCGGCCCTCGCGTCTCCGTGCTCCGACGTGGTCCCCGGGGGGGTCCTCCCTGGGCCACGGGGGGCTGCACTCGCGTGGGTTTTTAGCTTGACCGTTCGCACGGTTCCGCTCCGGCCGGTGTGGCGGGTTCACCGTGTTGTTAACGGTGGTTCAGTCATCCGCTGCGTGAACCCGTGCAGGTGGTCCCCAACTTTTGACGCAGAGAACCACCTGACGCAAGCGGTTATTCCGGAGGGCACGTGTGCAGGACTGGACTTGCTGGTCCCTGGACGTGGGCTTGACATGGTGACCAGTGTGCATGGTTGTCCCGAGGCCCCGTCCATGCCCAGGCGCTAACTGTACCCCGAGGGCCAGTGTCCCACAGGCGGGGACTTGCACCCCAGCAGGGGTCCTGCTGGCTGGTTCTCGGCAGCTTTTGCTCCGTTGATCTGTAGGTTTACGTTTTTAAAATACATGCCAACGTTTAAACATGGAGCACCCGCGTGTTTTAAAAACTCAGATGTCCTTTAAACAGGAGGATCAAAACCATCGCGGGAAACGCACAGCCCGGCACGTCTCTAGGGCTCTTCCAACGGGCCACTCAGCCCTCCGTGGCGTCACCTCCCGTCATGCCCCCGTCCTGCCACACGGCTCCTTTCTCGCCCTCAGCCCACTGCCTGCGCCCTCCGCGCCGTCTCCTGCCGCCCCTGCTCCTGGGCCCAGGGCACACGCCGCGCGTCAGCATGTGCTGTGTGCCCTGGCTGGTGCGCGAGGACTCGGTCCCTGCCCAGCCGGGGAGCACAGGACAGCGTGCTGCTGGGAAGGATTTGGCCTGTGCTCTCTGCCCGTGTGCTGCTGTGTGGCAGGAACCAATTGGTGACATGGCTCTGGGCAGAACTGATGGGGAAGGTCCCAGGAAGGGGGTGCAGGTGGGTGCCTCCCCTTGGCGGCATCCCACACACCTGCTCGCGAGGACAGGGACCTGTAAGAGCCTTCAGCTCTGGTTCATCCTGGCCGCAGCGCTCTGTGACACGCGACCATGTCCCGCGTCTCGGGGGCGAGGGAAGGGCTGGGCTACCCACCTGCCCGGTGGAGGCTCCTCACACCTGCAGGGCACGCAAGGTGTGCCTTAGTGTCCCCCCCGCTGCTCGGTGGTCTCCCAGGGAGCTGAGACCACGCAGCCCTGACCTCCCTGCTGGGGTGACGGCCCCTCTGTGTACAGATTACTCCCGGGGCTTCGGCGGCAGGTACGGCATCGACAAGGACAAGGTGGACAAAAGCGCCGTCGGCTTCGAGTATCAAGGCAAAACGGAGAAGCATGAGTCCCAGAAAGGTGACTTCACTTTGACCGTGTCCCTTGCGCACGCCGCCCACTCGCGGGCGGTCACCAGAGCGGGAGGGGCAGCCCGGGGCGTCTCTGTAAGCCCCCCACCCCCCCTGCAAGCAGCGACTCCAGAAACAGTTCAGAAACGCGAGAGCCGGGCTGCACACCGGGTGGGGGCTGCGTGTCCTGTCTGCGGACGGTGACGCGGGATGGGGTCCGGCCTGGGAGCTCCCGCGGGCCTGCCTGTTCACAGAGCAGCCTGCAGCCGGGGCTGCGTCCTCGCCAGGGTAGAGCAGGCCCCTGTCCCGGGTCCCGCGTGAGGGGTGCGGGCAGATCCAGGTGTGCTGACGGTCACTGCTCTGAAGTCCCCACGCTGTCCCCACCCGCTGGCTCATGGCCTTTCTTCGTTCCTTAGACTACGTGAAGGGCTTCGGAGGGAAGTTTGGTGTGCAGACGGACAGACAGGACAAATGCGCCCTGGGCTGGGATCACCAGGAGAAGCTGCAGCTGCACGAGTCCCAGAAAGGTACGGCATTGGCCCGCGGGGGCGTGGGGTCGCCCCAGGGTGGGCGTGCCGTGCTGTCGCTGCGTCTCTGAACCACGTAGTTTTGTCTCACCTCTGGGCGGGGATGTGCTGGGAAGGCAGGGTGCGTGCCCGCCCGGGATGCCGGCTGTGGCCGTGGCCGTGGCCGTGGCATTCCTGGGGTGCAGCCGAGGGGCGACAGTGCTCCCAACCTGGGCCTGTCGGTGACAAAGTGCGTGTGTGAAAGGAGACGCGCTTCCTCCACCTGAGTGCTTTCCGCCAGGGTGAAAGCCAGCCCTGGGGAAGCGTGCGACCCGCGCGGCCCCCACCCGGAGCTCGATGGGAGGCGTCCTCGGTTTTGGAGGACACGTCTCCGCCGCCGCAGCCCAGCGGGACGGGAAGTGGCTGCCCGAGTGGCACACGCGCTTCGGGCGGTCCCTTAATTACTGTCAAAGTTCAGAAGTGGAGTTTAGAGCACGTGTTGGGTTGTGGGGCCGTGCTGGGCCTGGGAACCTGGTGCTGCGACACGTCCCGTGTCCAGGGCAGGTGTGGACAGCCATGCGCGCAGGGCGGTGGCCCTGGCTCTCCGAGGTGTCAGCACCACGTGATGCTGTGACTGTCCTGCGGAGGATTTGGCTGCTAGTGTCCCCAGGGGTGGAGGGTCGCGTGGCAGGGGCCTCTCGTTTCTGCGGCTCCGGGCGCCTTTCCGGGCTGTCGGTGGACCCACCTGCAGGCAGGCGTCTGCCGGCGGCCGGGCCTGTCCCCACCCGGCGAGCGCGTGCTACGTTTCTCCCCTCAGATTACTCCAAGGGCTTCGGCGGGAAATACGGCGTGCAGAAGGACCGGATGGACAAGGTGGGCGCTCCTGTCGGAGCCTCTGGTTTGCAGCCAGAGGGTCAGCGTTGCTGGAGCCCAGGGTGCCGCTACGCCGTGCCAAGCGCGGTCTTTTCGGTCAGGGCTGCGCCGTGCCGAGCGGGCACCTAGCGGCATGGGCGCCAAGCTGCCTCTGGTGGGGCGGTCACCTCCTGGACCACCACAGCCGCGCTCGGGTACATGCTGTCCCCGCCGGGCTGGCTCAGCAGCGAGAGGCTGGGCTGCCATCGCCGCCCGACATTTGTACTCCAGGGCCAGCACTCAGGCTGGGGACGTGGGCGGTGGGACGTCAGAGCAGTCAGCAGTTAACCAAACGGGAGAGGGTGCCCATTGGCCACGGTGGCCACGGGAGACCCCGCACCCCCCGTGGCAGCGCCTGTCACCTGCAGGTGTGGGGCCCAGAGCAGGGGTGTCCTAGAGCCAGCTGCTGCTCCTGGCTGTTCCCGGTCACTGGCGACACCTCTGCTGGGCTGTCCCTCGGTCACAGGCAGGACGGTGGTGGATGTGAAGCCTGGGGCCCCTGGTTGGTTCCGTGTTAGCCCCGGGCTGGGCTTGTGTTTGTGTGTAACGTGGACACCCTCACGGCTGTGGAGTGTCCCCTGAGCCCCGTTCCTGTCTCGGCAGAATGCCGCCTCCTTTGATGACGTCTCCAAAGTGTCCTCCGTGTACCAGAAGACGGTCCCTGTCGAAGCAGGTGAGTCCTGGCAGCGAGCTGCGCTGAGCTGTTCCCGGGTCGTGGGAGGAGGGCCGGGGGCCGAGGTGCAGGCCGAGAGCATGGCTGTCCCTGAGTCTTCCGGAAAGATTTTGTTCCCTTTTGATGGACGATGCATGGAGGTTTGGGGGGCCCTTCAGACTCCCTGGCCATGGGGCTCTGCTGGGGCGAGGGAGGGTGCTTCCCAGAGCAGAGCCGGGTGAGAAGCCTGTCCTCGGGCCTCCCCACTGCTGGGACAGTTTCTGGGTGGGTCCTCACCCTGCAGTCTTGGCCAAGACGTGTCCCCTGCGAGCAGGTGGGCTCTGTCTTCACCAGTGGGCCCTGGGCCAGGTGCACTGGGTCCCAGGGGTGCGCCCTGCAGAGTGCTGGGTGGTCAGGGCACGTGGATGGAAAGTGGAAAGTCAACTAGGAAGCAGCGTGGCCCCTGGTGTTCGCTGTGGACGCACAGGGCCAGCAGCTCTCAGGACCCTGATGTGCGCGGGAGGGTCCCCAAGGGGTTCTGTGTGGGTGCGTTTATAGTTTAAAAATGGCAAAACCATCAGGTATCGGTAACACCTTTTGCATAAAAATAACTATGGAACAGAAAAATGCAGGAGGGTGGGTTTGTTTTCTTTTGACACTTAGAAACTATCTGGCCCATCCCGGGGGCCAGTGGTGTCTGATGTCCCCAGGGAACCCCCCTTCTGTCTCTTCTGCAGCCAACAGCAAGACCAGCAACATCAGAGCCAACTTTGAAAACCTGGCGAAGGAGAAGGAGCAGGAGGACAGGCGCAGGGCGGAAGCGGAGCGGGCCCAGCGGATGGCCAAGGAGCGACAGGAGCAGGAGGAGGCCCGGAGGCAGCTGGAGGTGAGCGGGCGCGGGGCTGGGAGGGGTGGGCGCACGGCGCTGGGCGCTGGGGGACGGGAACGGGGGCTCGTGGGCGTGTTTCCCACACTGGCAGCGCTGACCTTTGCTGCCCATGTGGCTGGGAGCAAGCGCTAGGGGTGGGGGCAGCCCCCTGGAAGTGGGCGTCGGGTGACCCCGGGTCTGACCACTGCCGCTCGTTACAGGAACAAGCCAGAGCCCGGCCGCCCAGCCCGCAGCCAGCGCCGGAGCGGCCGCCTTCCAGCCCCGTCTACGAGGTTGGTGTCAGTTTGCAGATGGGCTTGTGGCTCCACAGGGACACACCCTCCCCAGCTCAGTGCCACGTGGGCAGAGAGGGACCTCCCGCTCTGCGAGGGGCCCGTCCAGAGGGCCGCCTGGGGCGCCGTCCTGGGGCTGGGCTTCCTCGGCGCATGTCCAGCCTCCGTCCGCCGCGGCCTCTGCCCTCGCTGGATGGGGTCCCTTCCTCACCCAGCCTGCTGCCCCGCAGGGAGGGCTCCTGGTGCCACGTGGTGAGACGGTTTCTGTTTGTTGTCTTCCCTTAGTTTGCGCCGGGTGACCCTACCGCCCCCGGCTGGGACCCGCACCCAGGACCCACTGTCACTGTCACACGCAGCCTTGTCCCCCGGCCTCCCTGGCCTCTCCCTCAGCACCTCTTGAACGCCCTGTTCCCCAGACTCTGCTCTTGGTCCCCTCAGTCCCGGCATTGGTGCTGGTGACCCGCCGCCTGTGTCCCAGGGACTTGCTGTCCCAGGTCCCGTACCTGCCGCTGTCTGCCCTGACGACTGCCTGCCTCCCGTTCCTCCCCACTGCGGGGCCTCCTGGAGCTCGGAGCCTGGGCAAGCCCTGGATCCCCTGCTGTCCCTGCGGCCTCTGTCCTGTCTCACACACCTGTCTTCTCCCATCGCTCAGAGGTCCCTGAGTTGCAAGGGACTAACAGTGAAGAAAGTCAGCCAACGCATAAAGGGGACGTGGACGGCAGAGAGCTGCAGGCAGGGGAAGCAGCGGGGCCTCGGTCCTGACCCCATGGGGTCCTGTCCCCACGGGGTCCTTCCTGTGAGCCGTGCCCTGTGCTCCTAGTGCAGCGACTTGCTGTCCTGGAGGGAAAGGGGTTCCTGACGGGTGGGGCGGGCGAGCAGCTGCCAGGAGATGGGAGGGGAGGCCCTTGCTGGCGCCCCAGGACGGGGTCCTCCATCGCTGACTGCTCAGGATGCCACTGGGCAGCTACCGCGCGTCCCAACACCATGACCTGACCTGTGACCCTCCGGTCCGTGCCCTTCAGCCTCCAGGGAAACTTGCACACTGCAGACCCCGGCCTGTTGTGTCCTGCACTTTAGCCCCGAAGTGGCTCCATCCTGGCTCCCCTGGGCCGTCGGAGCCAGTGCCCGGCCCCGGCTCTTCCCACAGCTGCTCCATGCACGTCTCTCCCTGGAGCACCGAGGGGCCCCGGGGTGGCCCTGGTCAGAAATGCGAATTTGCGCTGTCGCGGGTGCTGGGGTGCAGAGAACTTGGGGCTCAGGTGCTGGGCGGCGGTGACCGCCCTGTGGCTTTCCCCAAGGCCCTGACCTTGCTCTGGCTCCTGAGTCCCTCCCTCCCGCCCAACGACTGGGTGAGACAGAGCCCACCCACCTGCCTCCGGCCAGCTGCTCTGGGCAGTGCAGTGGTGGCCTCGCGAGGTGGCCATGAGGGCCACAGGGGTGCTGGCAGCCCCGGGGGCCTCAGGGAACTGGGGCCTGACCTGCTGTCCCAGCTGCATCAGCTCTGACAGGCCGGGAGGCGCTTCTGGAGGGGTGGGGTGCTGGGTGTGAGGGTGACCCCTGGCAGCGGCACTGGCACTGGGCACCGTACCACAGTTAGCGTCCATGCTTCCCCTTAGGCCCTGCCCACGTCTCAGTCCCTCGGGGACGGGAGTACATCAGTGACCCGGACAGGTCATGAGGAATGCCCCGTTGACTCTCCCCAGGACGCTGCATCGTTCAAGGCCGAGTTGAGCGGCAGGGGCCCTGAGAGTGAACCTGAGCCCGTGTACAGCAGGGAGGCCTCCAACTACCGGGAGGCCGGCAGCCAGCAGGCCCTGGCCTACGCCCCTGAGGTCGCCTATGAGACTGTGGAGGCCCCGGGCCACTATCAAGGAGGTACGGGGCCCTGCTTGCTCCTGGGAGGGCTCCCTGTTACGTTCCGCTCCGCCTCTGTTCCTCTGGGCAGGTGGTCTGTCCTCCAGCACTGACCTGCAGGGTCTGGCTCTAGACCTGTGGGGGCTTAGAGTGGCCCCCGGGGGCCCTGTAGGCATCAGGCACGGAGGGCGGGGGGAAAGGGACTCTGCTGCTGTCCCTTTCACGTAGGGGCTCGGGAGCGTCTTCTAGATCCTGGCCCTGGGTGCCAGAGCATTGGGGGCCTTTAGAGGAGCTGCCCCAACCCGAAATCTCGGTAGACCTTTCGTTGGACGAAGGCTAAAACCACTGTCGTTAAGATGAGGTTTCCTTCGGTGTCTTAGCACAGACTTGTCTGAGGCCCCACCGCCCCCTTATCAGCGGAGCACCTCCGTTCTCCCCGAGTGGCGGGAGACGTGGGGCCACTGTCTCCCATGTCTGCTCACGTCCTCATACAGCCCGTCCCAAGGGCTGGAGGCCCGAGTTCACACGTAAACCTTGTCCTCATCGCTGGCTGTGTCGGGCACTGGGAGGCGGCAGCGCTGGGAGTCAGGGCCCACCTGCTGCCAGCAGGGGCTTGGCACCCACAGCCCTTCCCGGCGGCGCCCAGGGCTCCCGGCGCCTGGCTGCTCTGTGCCCCTTGGGAGGGGCCTGCAGCCGAGCCGCGTGCTGCGAGCACCCGCGGGACGTGGTCCTCAGGCCTTGTCTCCGTCCCCTTTCAGAGGACGGCACCTACGACGAGTACGAGAACGACCCCGGGGTCACAGCCATCGCCCTCTACGACTACCAGGCTGGTGAGCGTCCGCGGGGGGCGGGGGGCAGCGACGGTGTCCCATGTCACACGCCATGTCACGCCGCACGGCTCTTACGGGTCAGACTTTAAGGGCATCAGTACGGTGTTTGAACAGTTACTTTGAAATAGTTCAGAGTGGGCAGGACTTCCATCTCTGCCTGACACAAGCACGCACGCTGCACGCCCGTGCTTGCCACTGCCCCGTCACCTTCGGTCTTTCACCACGTCTGGTCCAGCTGCCTGGGTGCCTGCGGCCCCTCCCAGCCCACCCCCTAAGTAGGGGCCACGGGGCTCTGCCAGCAGGGCGGGGGCGGCACCCTCACTGTGGCTCCCGTCCCTGCAGCGGGTGACGACGAGATCTCCTTTGACCCCGATGACCTCATCACCAACATCGAGATGATTGATGACGGCTGGTGGCGCGGGCTCTGCCGCGGCCGCTACGGGCTGTTCCCGGCCAACTACGTGGAGCTGCGGCCGTAGTCGCTGCCGCCGCCGGCGCCCCCTCTGCGGTGACCTGGGCGGGAGCGGCCGTCTCGCTTTTGTATTTAACTCCGCCGATGCTTTGAGAATGTTCGTGCCGCAGGATCACTACGTGCTGTAATCATGCTGTGCGGGAGGATGGGGGTGGTTTGCGTGTGTTCAGGCTGTTTTCTGTTTTGCCAAACTGACTGTCACAGGGAGCTACTTTGGGGACCTTTCATTCGTCTGAGGACAGGGTGTCCTCACCCCCATGGGCAGCAGGCGAGACCCAGGACAAGGGCGAAACTTCCCTTCGGGACCTGCCGCTTTGACACCGGTTGGGGGGGTGTCAGGCCCTGACGGGAGTCCCTCTCGAACATCAGTGTTGGGAGGAGGGACGGGCCCAGGTGAAAGTCAGGACTAGGGACACGGTTGGAAGGCCAGTGAGCTTCAGCACGAGATGGAAAAGCCTCCTACCTGAAGTCTCTCCGGACCTGAGTTGAGCAAGGGCCCCGTCTTTGTCCCGCGTCTCCCTGTCTCGCCCTCGGTCCCTCCCCTCCCAACGCCTGGCCCCAGGAGGGCTGCTGAGCCCCTGCCTGTCTCTGGGGGGCAGCACCTCCCGCCCCTCGAGGACCGCCCTCCCAAGTCCGCAGCTCTGGCCACCCCAGGCCGGCTCTGCAGGCCTGTGTCGGACCGAGTGCTGTGCGGGAAGCGGCCCCTTTGCTGTGGGAACGCCGGTGCCTTCTCTGTTCGCTGCCGGAAGCGGCCTTCCCGCAGGGGGGTCGTCCTCTTTTTGCCAAAGTATCAACCTAAATGACAGTAAAACGGGACAGACTGATGCAACGAAAAATAGGATGCAAACAGGCGGTGCGGGACCCAGGCCGCTCCCTGTGCAGCCCCGCGGGCCCCGCGTTGGGACGTCAGGATGGGCGGCCACTTTCCCTTCCTGGGGCGTTTCTGCAGCGTCCGCTTCAGTTAGGTCGGGTTTATATGCAATTATCGTATCGGAATTTCTGTAGCACACCTCATAGGTATGATTTTTTTAAATTAAATAATCAAAATAAACCTTTTTTGATCATTTACTGAGGATTCACGCTGGCTTGAGTCCTGTTTGTTCGCCATGGTGGGCGCATCTCTGTCGGTACCGTAGGGCCCCAGCCTGCCCGACGGGTGGTGCTTCGTCCACCTGCTCTGACCCGCAGGGCCCCGGGCAGAGTCGTGCTCTCGTCATGTGTGCTCTCGTCATGTGTGCTCTCGTCAATGTTGTGGACCAGGGATCCAAGCAAAGTAGAAAATGCTGTGTTTAAAAATCATTTCTGTGTCCCTGGCTCGTGGCTCAGTGAATATGCGCCAGCCTGAGAACTCAAAGGTCGCTGGTTCGATTCCCAGCCAGGGCACATACCCAGGTCGCAAGCCAGGTCTCCAGCCAGGTCCGTAGCTGGAGGCAGGTGAAAGGCAGCCTTACATTGGTATCTTTCTTCCTCTGGATGGGCACTTCCTCCTGAGCCCGGATACCCCAAGGAGGCCGGGTCACCTCCTGCTCAAACACACTCCCAGCTGGCCTCAGGGTCTGTGGCTGGTTGGTCAGCAGCCTTTGTGTCCCTAACTTCCCCCCAGGGACCAGGCGTACACAGCTGCATGAGCTAGAGCTCCATGGCTTCAGGCTCAGTCCTCAACTCCCTCCCCCCTACAGGGGTGCAGCCATGGGAGCGGGAGACCCCAAAGTTCCCTTGTGCCCTGCTGCTGGGCCTGTAAGTGGAGCAGCCATCCCGGAAAGACTGCGGTTCCTCAGGGCCATCAGCGGGGAGCTCGGCACCACGTGACCCGGACAATCCACCCCTCGGATGTCTGTCCGTCCAGGAGGCTGAGACTGGCACTCCGGTAAATGCTGGGCTGGCCAAAAAAGCTTGTGCGCTTTCTTCCTGTAAAATGAAAGACTTTTCACTTTCACCAGTGACTTGATTGGTCCAGATCTCGTGAGTGCATGAGCTGCCTCCTGCGTGGTGGAACGATGTTCTCAATTGACGTCTCAATTTGATCACGATCAGTTTCAGCTGTGCTCCCGGACCACGAGCCTCATCCAGCGAGGAATGTCCAGCACGAGCCTTCGCAAACCACCCTTGACACGTTCCGGCCAGTCACCCTCTCCGTACACAGCGCATTGTCAGTTTCAGCTGCATTTTTACCTTCCGTGCAACCAGAAAGCATAGTATGCCAGAAATGTTGCATTTTCTCCCATTGTCAATATTAAAATGACTAGGCAAAAATTCACCCACTTTGACATTAAAAAAAAAAAAATACACACCAAGCCCTGGCTGGCAGCACAGTGGATCAGGTGCCAGCCTGCAAACCCAAAGGTTGCTGGTTCAATTCCCAGCCAGGTCACATAACCAGGTTGCAAGCCAGGTATACAGCCAGGTCTGTGGTTGGAGGCAGGTGAAAAGCAACCATACATGATGTCTCTCTTCTTCCCTGCCTCTCTCCCTTCCCCTCTCTCTAAAAATGATAAATAAAATCTTAAAAATAAATAAAAAATTAAAAATGCACACCGATGAGACAGCTGTCACGATCCAATTGAACAAAGTTGTGTTGATGAAGTTAGACAGCTAAGTGCTGTCAGAGCCAGCTTACGGGAAATAAACGAACTTTGGAGCACCCAGTGCACGCCCACGTGCACAGCAGTGTTGTTCACAACAGTCAGCAGGGGGAGGCAGCCCACGGAGCCATCAACTGACAAGTGGACGAGCAAAATGTCATCTAGCCCTCGTATCAAATGTCACTCAGTCACACAGGCAGTGAACCCCAGATGTGGGCTGCAGCATGGACACCCTCGGAAAACATTCTGCCCAGCGGGGGACATCTGACCAAAAGGCCACAAATGATGATTCCATTTATAGGAAATGCCCAGAAGAGCAAATCCCTACAGACAGAAATAGATCAGTGGTGGCCTGGGGCTGGGGACAGCAGGGACATGGCTCAGCGTGGACGCTACTGGCTGCTCTAGTGGCCCCATTCACCTTCTGCCTTTGAGCAGCGCCCCGTGATGTTCCTGGCGGCCTTGTGCCAAGCCAGCTGCTCCTTCTGCACGCCTGCCCTGCGTCTAGGGTTGGCTATACGTTGACAGCTGGTAATGTGTCACCAGGCGTGTCCAAGGAAAGTGCTGGCTTCCCTGATAAAGGGGCACGGATGTAGCTTACAAGGCCTTCCTTTCCTCCTGTCTTGGGGGAGAATGTGATGGCCGGTGGACAGCAGCCTTTTGTGGCTGAGGCTGACGGCTTTGCGGGAAAGGCTGAGAGTCCTGGATGTGGTAACCTTGAGCTTGTCAGGCCAAAGCCAGGGACCCCCACCTAGCGTCCTGCCCTCACCCACTCCTCCACCACCTGCGTTCTGGCAAACACCCCCTGCAGGGAACAGGGCAGACAAAATTCCTGCCCTCTGGGAACACCCGTTTTCGTGTCAGATGAAAAGAAGAAAGCACGCTTTTCCGCTTTTCCCTGGCGTTTCTGTTGTTTGTAGCCAAACACGCTATCAACTGACACACCAAAATTTAAACAGGCCTGCTTCTAGGAATGAGTGAAGATGTCCCCAGCCCTGCAGCGGGAAAGGGGCTCCGCTATTCCCCGTATGTGCCGTGGCCGCACAGTCTGTAAGGCAATGCTGTAATAGGGGAAATTGGAAATGACTCTTAATGGCCAACACACAGAGCCCCGTCAAAGAAACGATGGTGCTCCCGCTGGATGGGTTGCCACCCTCCACTGTGGTGAAGAGCTGGGGTCGCCGCAGCCCGGGGCCAAAGCTTAGGGCGTAAAGGAAAGTGAAGAAATGTAGGCGCGTTGTCATTCACTCTAAGGTGCGAAAAGATGGGCGTTGGGAAGGAAGGCGCTGGGTCTGCCTAGGCGCTGGGACAGGCGGCGGCCGGGCTGTGGGTCACTCGCTGCTGCCCCGTGTTCCCCTAACTGGGTGTGACGCGCTGAGACCCAGAGCAACCACTCCATCGGGACCAGGGAGCCCCTCGCCGCGCTGCGGCAACTGGGGAGCAGGCGTGGGGACAGGTCGGGGCTGGGCGCAGGCTCACCGACCCCGCTTCCCACGCCCCGCTTGGCCAGGTCCAAGATGAGACCACAGCTCCCCTGAGAAAAAAGGGACTAAAGGCGGAGCCGGCCCTGTTCCCTCCGTGGCCGGCTCCCTGGGATATCCACGGGCACCCGCAGGTGAGCCAGCGATCCAGGTGGGCTGGCCCATGGCCCGCCTCCTGGCCCTGGCGATTGGGCAGAAGCTACTCCCTCTACTCCAGCTGGGCCAATCACAGGTAGCCATCCCTTGCCTGCCATGATTGGTCCACAGGGGCACGAGCCGGCAGCCGCCTTTGCTGTTCAGGATTGGTCTATGTGCGGCACGTGACTGCAGGCCCCGTGGCCGGTGTTGATTGGTCCGTCTGGGGGCCGGCACGGGGCCCAGCGTCCTCTGCGAGTGCGCGGAGCGGCGGTGCGCGGGCGACACCGCGTGACGTGTGTCCTCGCGCCCTGTGTCCCCGCGCGGGGCGCCGGACAGCCGGGGGCCCACAAAGCGGCCCTGGCCTCGTGCGCTCGAGGGCACCTGGGTGTCTGCGCCGGCGGCCGGCAGAGGGGCGACTGGCGCCAGAGCCGGGAGCGCAGGTAAGTCACCGACACCTGCGGCGGAGCCCCTGTCCCTGTCCTCCCAGCGACCCGCGCGGGCGGCGCCCAGGCTCCTGCGCCCGCGCCTGGCGGGCCCGACGGACCGAGGTGCTGCTTTCCCCGGCGGGGGCCGGGCGGGCAGCCGCGGTGCCAGCGGCGACCCGGGGAAGAGGCGCTGGGTGCAGGCGGCGCCTGTTTCCTGGCGGGCGCGGCGGGGGGACTGCGGCCGCGCCGGGCGGTTGGAAGAGCCCCGAGTCGCTAGGAAGTGTGTCCGCCTCATGGGCCTCGGGGCGCCGGGGGCAGCGCCGGAGCCGGGGGCGGGGGCGGCCGCGGGGCGTGCGGCTGCGGTGGGGTGAGGTGGTCAGAGGTGCCCCGGCGCCTCCGGCTGCAGCAAGGAGAGCAAAGCGGAAAGGTGGGCAAGGGTGGAAGTGCCCGGGCCCAGGTGGGCCGGGGACAGTGGCACACGGGTCAGTGGGGCCGTGTCTGTCGCTGCTGTGAGGACACGGTGGCCGGGGCTGCCAGCTCCTTATCGCGTCCGCCCCCGGGTGAGGGAACAGGCCCTGGAGAGGGAGCAGGAGGGGCTGGGCTCTCCCGGAAGCCCGCCCGCCCGCGCCGCCCGCGCCGCCCGCGGAAGGCTTGGGCCACCGGGTGCTCCCCAGGCGTCTCCCCAGGCCTATCTGCTGGGCCTTTGTAGTCACGTTTAGCCACCCTGCTCGGAAGGGAGCTTTATTTTTAGCTGCCCAGATGGCAGGCTGCAAGGGCGAGGAAGGAAGCTGCGCTCTGCCTGCCCTTGGCGTGCGGAGCTTCCGAGCTGGGTGGGCCGGTTCCTCTGACCCTCGCGCCGTGGGCTCCTTGCGTCTGGGTCCCTCGCCTGGCCTATGTCCTTGGCCACTGAGGGTGACCGTGAAGGGAGGGGCTGCCTGCTTCTGACCCCAGGAGGGGACTGCAGGGGTGGGGAGGATACAGGCTGCTGGCTGCAACAGTGACGGCCTCTGGGCGGCTCGGAGCTGCTGCCGCAGGGCGTGGGGGCTGTGGGCCAGCCACCTGCAGGCCTTGGAGTCGCATCTGCTTTCTCGGAGCCTGTTTCCCCACCAGCCAAGGGGACAGTCGCCTCTGATACTTAACCTCATGGGGTTCGTGCGAGGATTAAAGCACCTGCCTCATGCCTCTGAGCCATCTAGCTTTTGCTCAGTGACCGTAGCCTGTGGTCCCCAGTCCAGGGAAGGAAGGGAACCAGATTACCTGTCAATCAAGCCTCCCTTTTTCACAACCCCGAGGTGGTTCAGCTGGAAGGGGACCCTGCCCTGCCCAGATGTGCCTGGAGGGGAGCAGAGAGGGACGTGTCCTTGTGCTCTGTGGTGCGCAGGGTGCTGATGGGGGTTTCTTTGCTGCAAATGGACTTAGGCATGGAAGTCCCGCAGCAGATCCTGGTCCTACACTCACTGTGGGCCTTGGCCAGACCTAGTTCTGTCATCTGTACCATGGGACCCTTCACGGGGCTGTTCAACCCTTGTGGGTGGCGTGTTCTGAACAGTGCCTGGCTCGAGAGCACCCTGCAGGTTCGCGGGTAATTCCAGCCCCCACTTCCTCTGAGGACCCTGCACAGAGACCGCAGACCTGCTCGCGAGGCTTGTGCTGTGGCTGCTTCCCGGCTGTCCGGGTCCGGGGCTTGCAGAGCACGTCTTGGTGCCTGGACAGAGAGGGCAGGTGAGAAGCAGACAGGAGCAGGTGGTGTGTTATCTGGGGCGCAGCACATGTACGTGGCCACCACCGGCAGCAGGTGAGTGGTTGTCACATCTGGTCCTACCGAGCTGGCTGCACTCAGGCCCGGCTGGCTGCGTCCTTGGTGGGCGTCTCATGGGGCCCAGAGCTCAGCTGTCGCCTGTCTGCCCCAGGGCTGTGTCCAGAGCCTCGGCTCACTCCTGCCTATGGGGGACACACATTTGTTTCCAACAGAGGCAGCGGCAGCATGGGGACTGGGGACCCCCAAGGGACCCCAGCATCTCTCCCAAACCACCTGCTTTGACCTTTTAGGCCATTGGCAACACCTGTTGGCTGAAGTGAACAGGTCTGCATACCCAGTGGCCTTCAGACTGGCAGCAGAGGACACCCTGGAGAGTTCTGGGGGACAGTCTGGGCCTTCAGACACGTTCGACGGAAGAGCCCAAAGACATGCCTGTGGTGCAGCGCATGGGGTCTGCCCTGCCACTGGGGTATCAGCGCCGGCTGCCCCTGGGACCCCAAGAGGATGGGCTGCCGCTGCTGACTGAGCACAGACCTGGCCTCCCAGGGGTTCCTGACACGTCTGCTGCCCCACTGGGTCTGAGATGCCAGCGGCTGCTGGGGAGGCTCCCTGCTCAGCCCCGGGGCCCCGTGGACAGTGAGACCATTGGGCGCCTCACTGTGTTTTGTTCTCAAAGAAGAGCCAGCATGTGCTGCCATCCCTTTCACTGACAGTGACGAGAACAGGGGTGGCCTCCCTCCCCAAGACCTGTGTTTATTTTTCCGGGAGATGGACGTGATCAACCGGGACTCCCACCAGCACTACCGGCGCTGACCACTGGGGGGAGGCCCGTGCCGGGAAGCAGCTGCCGCTGCCCCGGCCCTTGCTCCCCAGCCCTGGGCCCGCTTCCTGAGGACACCGAAGTGATAGCGAGCACTTTTAATGGGAAATTAACTGATAACACGGTCTTGTTTAAATTTTCTTTTTATTGTTTGGCTTGAACGACTGTGCGTAGGTATCCCACAGTCTCGTGGCGAGAAGGGCGCCAGAGCCACGCCTGGGCCTCCTCGAGTGTCACTGCTGGAGTCGGTGTGGCTTCGCCTCGTGCGTTGAAATGGCTCTCAGTTCAGAAAGCAAGGCACCAGGGCTACTGTCCCAGCTACGTGGGGAGCGAAGGTGTAGCTGTCCTTTCGGCAAACACACAGCCTTTGAGTACAGTATGGTGTTATGCAGGTCAGGTTCGAAACACCCAAGGCACACGCTTGTTTTTTCCTTTTTTTTTGTTTCTGTGTTTATTTGAAGGCTCATAGTAAAGTTTCAGAATTGCTATAGACAAAGAGTTCCAGAGTGGAAGCAGTGAACAGCGACTGTTGTAAATTTAAACACAAAATGGTAGAGACTGTGGATTGTAGAAACATGTTACAGGAACAGTAAAGAAACAAAATCACTGATACAGTGTGGATTAAAAATCGAAGTGCTCAGATCTGCTGAAGTCCGAGAAACGAGTGTGGAAATGCCCCGATTCCCTGCAGGGCACGACAGTCCCGTCCCCGCAGCTGTGCGGCCACCCAGCCACCGTGGGCTTGTCCCCTACTTGCGTGTGCGCGTGGGTCTCTACAAACATGGACAGATGTTCCAGTTCCCTCGTGATTAAAATGCCTCCAGGTACAAGGAAAGGAAAAAGAAAAGGTTCCAGTCACGTTTTTCCTAACGAGGTTGATACATTTACCTAGGAGCGGCCTGCAGCAAACCATGGAGAAGTCCTGGGGGCGGGGGCCTGGGAGGGAGGGGACTGTCCTCAGCACAGAAGCACGGTGAGCAGCTGCTGTTCAGGTGGAGGATGCGCCAGGATAGGAGACACGGTTCAGGAACCAAGGGTGGGTTTCCACTGATGAGGCCAGAGAAGAGGTTCCCTGTTTAACTCTTTCCCGGCGCGGGAGGGGCAGCCCGTGTCGTCCGGCTCAGGTCTGCCCCCTGCGTACTGCAGGCTGCTGGCTAAATCTCTGTTAGCTCGTGCCAGCCGGACAGGTGGCCGGTTCTGTGGCGCTCACAGCCCGGAGCCAGCAGACAGGCTGCGGGTGGGGTGAGCTGTCCTCCAGGGAGGGTCCGAGTCTCCCTGTCACCCTGCCGCCGTCTGAAACAAAGTGCTGCAGCCTCCGCAGTGCCTGTGGGCATGGCGCTGGCCCTTGCCCCGTGGGGTCCGACGCCCATGTCCATCGCGTGCCCCGGGAGCCAGGGCAGAGGAGCTCAGCACAAAGAGGGTTTCCCGCTGCTCAGTGTCCTCCTGGCGGTGCGGCGGCTGCGGTGGTCAGAGGGCCTGCCGCACTAGGTCGCAGGCTTGGCCGCTGTTGGCTGAATTCGGACTGCGACTACTGTTTGCAATCAGAACCACAACCTTAGTGCAAGAGGATATTTATTTTTTACAGTAATTTGGTTGCCATACAAGAGATTTAAGGATTGGGAGAAAGTGCAAATTACAGTTGCTTGTTTTTTGTTTTTAATAAAGTCTAAAAAGAATAAAAGCACAAAGTAACAGGAACATAGATAATGGGAACACACCACACAGATAGTGTGAAACAGGTTAGTTTCTAAAAAACAGAAAAAACTGGTCAATGGAAAAAAGATTTGTGGCCCCCCACAAATAAGTCATCGCCAGATCATCTGGAGAATGCTGCTCCGTAACTCGGGAAAACACCATTTTATTAATACCACAGATGATTCGCTTTGTGATATGTGAAATTCGGCAAGTCAGCAGTCACACGGAGTCATTTTTATCGTATGTGAATGAACTGAAAATGTGCATAGACGCCTGGAGAGGGTGTCGTGGCAGGTATACGTAATTTACACCGTGAGAGGTTTTGGGTTTGTATACACAATGTTACAGAAACTAGGTATGTAAATGCAATGTATGTAAATTACAGTATATAACAAAAGTTGATCTTAAAACCTGGAGTAGTATTAACATGACCCTTGTGTGAGCAGTTTGACTTCACACCTCTGCCGCCACTGAGGAAGGGTGCGGAGGGGGGCCTGGGCCGCGTGGACGGGGAGCTATTGCTTTCTGGAGCTGATTGCGAGGGGGCGAGGGGGCGAGGGGAAGGGTTGGTTGGCAGCGAGCGTTCCGCTTGTTGGTCGGCGCAGGTGCCGGCGGCCCGTCCCCGGGCTGCGAGGAGGCCGTGGGAACGTAAGGGGCTCCTCAGCTTCTGTGGTCGTTCGCCCTCTGCTGAGGTGGCTTCAAGCCTCTAGCAAGGGAGGGCTGCCACTCGCCGCCCGTCGGGACCGGTCAGTCTCCCCGCGGTGCCCTGCCCTCCCGTCCCGTCTGGCTGGTGGCCTGCGGCACTGCGCGCAGAGGTGACCCCGACGGCGGGGCCGGGGAGGGGCGCGGACGGACCCTCCTCTGCAGTGCTACCCAGTGGAAGACAAGAAACGGCCAGGCCACCGCCCGCACGTTTTCGGAGCTGTCAGGCAGCCTCCGCCAGGCCACCTCGTGGACCTTGGCTTGAAATTTCTCTACGTGGAAAAATGGAAAGTACAAGGAAGTAAAGCGCCTTAGAATTCGGTGGACTTCAGGGTGGACGGGGTTGTTCAAAAGCAAAGACGGGCCTGCGAAGGGTTTTGGGACGGAGGACGGTGGCTGGAAAAGCCTGGTGTGTTGGTGTGAGCGCTGTTTTCAGAGACGGGTGCATGGTGAGTTGCACCCTTCCGAAGGAGGGCGGGTCCTTCGATGACAGCCCTACCAGAGACAGGAAATGGGACACGGCTCTGCTGGTCAGAGGCGTCCAGATGAGGTTGGTTCAGAAAGGTCACCTTGTCAGGGTCACAGAAAGTGGTGTCAAATCGTCAGAGTCGTTCTTCTTTAACTTTCTAGCACTGAAGTAGCACAAGGGCTGCAAGTAGGTCAGCCACTGTTTTCCTTAAAGTGTTGTGCTTATAAACTATCTGTACAACTAGTTAAACTTGCAGTAAAGAAAGATTTTAAGTTGCTAAAATTTACGTGTTCATCCTAGAGCTGTTCCAGACCTAATCAGACACTTGATTGTGAGCACAAAGGAATTAAAGGGGGGAAAATCATGTTTTTATAATTAGAGATGGGCTAGGCTAGTTCTGAAATCATAATGAAAGCCCAAGACCTGACATTTGAGTTTCTTCCACATGTGGGAGAATGTGCCGGAAGCCTGGCTGGGTGTTCGGCTGTGGGCGGGCAAGTGGCGACCTCCCTTGGAAATCAGAGGTATTGTTGTGGGGGCGGGGCTCCCCGCGGCTCCGGGTAGCTGCTGGGCACCCTCGCCCTGCAGCCCGCTGTTCCCCTCGGGGTTCTCAGAAAGCCTGCTGCACGAGTAAGACCAGCTGGGGGGCGCCGGAGACCTCAGGCAGAAATGCAAAAAGCCAGCGTTTGCCTCATGTCTGTCGTGTCAGTGGATGCTCACTGGTGCCCCGCTCAGCGGGATTCAACATTGCCCGTTAAACGCAAATTCTGAAAGGCAGAGACCCCTTCCCAGCCCCTGGCCGAGGCTCCTGGCCGAGGCGGTGGTCCCCGGGTGGAGACGGACCGCAGCAGCGGCCCACCGCTGCTTCCTGTGGCCGGTCTCCCCTCCTGGGAATCATGATTTTGTGCTTTGACTAACTCCGTGTGACACCGGTGCGGTCACTTTGGAATTATGCCCGCCAGTTGGCAGAAAGAAAGAAAGCCGAGCAAAGCTGAGCACGATCCTGCCCACTAGCCTGCTGCCAAGACCCTCACGGCCAGGAGCTGGGGCTGCACCCCGGGAGCCGGTGGAAAGGGGTCTGAGAAAAAGTTCCTCTACCTGTCTGTCCCGAGGGGGCCCTGGACAGACACGTCCGGGTCGCACTGAAAGCAAGTGCAGGAAGGGAAGGAGCCAGGGCGCACGGAGCGCCATCCGAGGGGCTGCAGCCAGAGGAGGGGCCGCGGCTGCCCGGCGAGAGCCGCCCAGGAGCGGGAGGGAGGTCTCAGGAGGTATGTGGAGCCCATCGGTGTCCGCCTGCGCGGGCCTCTGGGACCGGGCCAAGTGAGGTCACCGGCGTGCTGGGAGGCGAGCTGGGAATCCCTCTTCGGGTTGGAAAAGCTCCCCTTGTCCCTTGTAGGACAGAGATGGCCCAGGAGACCCGCGCAGAGAGCTGGGGAGTGGCAAGGCCTCTACTCAGTGGCACGGTGGACACAGCATTTCTTTGGGGACCAGGACAGACCCAGGACACGGGGCTGGTGCTCACAGACCTGGCTTGGCCATGCAAACATTTCATTGTAAGCCCATCCCTACTTATAACAAGGAGTCTGGAAGGCCAGGAGCAGCCACCCTTATCTGTCCAGCAGCTGTTTCAGGGCCCTTTCGATGTTCATTCGGTGTCCCACCCGCGTCACCCCCAGGTCGATCAGGTCTTCCTTCTGAAGGTTCGGCAAGTGGCTGCCATCAATTTCATTGTCCATGAAGGTCTCTTTATGCTCCCCCAGGTTGAGGCTTTCCAGCCAGTCCGCCACGTCGGGTTTAGTCCACAGGTGGACGGGCTTGGCTGTGAAAGGCTTACTTGAGACGGGCTGCTGCAGTATGGAGGGCGAAGGCGACCTGCTGCGCCCCGCTGCGTTCAGGCCAAACAGGTCCCCAGATGGGGGCTGGCTCGGAAGGCTGAAGACCTCGGAGAGGGTGGGAGACGGGGACGCGGCGGCGGCGGAGAGGGGGGCAGACAGAATCTCTCTGCTCGCTTCTGTCGGCGAGACCACGGGGCTCGGGGCTCGCCTGGTTCCTGAGGTCCTGCTCTCGTAGTCGGGGGCCCGGCTCTGCAGGGTGATGGGCTGAGAGGTCCCGGGGCGAACAGTGAAGGTGACCGTGGTGCTGCGTGGACCTGAGACAGTGCTCATGGCCTCCGGGCTCCTGAAATGGCAACGAGAGAAAAGTGTCATCGCTGGCCAGGTGGCAGGGCAGGGCGCAGGTGCCAAGGAGGGCGGCAGGCCCCAGATCACACGAGAGGATCTCCTGAGAGCGCGCTGGCAGTGGGCAGGACCTGCCATGCCAGGCAGGCAGGCAGGACAGGAGGCAGAGCTGAGAGCACACCAGTGCACGCAGGTGGCCACCCCCACGGCCCGGACGGGAGCCTGCGGGGCAGCAAGGGGCCCAGGGACCCCCAAAAGCTCACTCGGGGACGTGAAGACAGGGCCAGGATGGAGGCCTGCTTCCTAGTGGGATGAGTGGTGGCATCCCTGTGCCAGTGGTCCTTTGGCCTCCCTTGGCTTTCTGGTTGGAAAGGATGGGCAGGGAGGCACCCGCAGGCTGCCGTGTCGGGAGGGGGATGCCTGGGGAGGGGGGCACACAGGGTTTGAAGAAATCCACAGAACCAGAGACCCCGGGGTGGTCCACCGAGCCCAGCGTGTGCTGGGGGCATCACTGCAGGAGGCTTAGTGGCGGGACGCTCCATCCTAACCAAAGCCCTGAGGGTCCCTGTGTTCCTCTGCTCGGTGGTGGGAATGGGGATGGACTCAGCCGTCTGAGGTGTGTGGCTGCAGGACCACCCCACCGGGGCCGTTCCTTTGCAGACTGCACCCTCTGGCCACCAGAGAAGGAACTTGCTCTTCAGACCCCTGGCCCAGGCTCATCCTGACCTCAGATGGAAGGCAGTTCCGCCCTAAACCACAGCCACAGCGGAGGTGGTGGGACTAGGGTGTGTCATGTGCCCCTGCGGCTCTGTCGCAGGGAAGCTGCTGCCCTTCCACAGGTGAGCCCTCCTCAGGGTCGGGACCGCAGGTGTCTGTTCCCTTCCCGGGTCACCACAGGGCTGCGCAGGCAGGTTTCCAGCCCTGGGTCTCCCGTCTGCACACGCATGCCAGCCCTCCTCCCGAGGACAGGCGGGGGCGCTGCGGCGGGCAGGGGCTGCCCAGGTGCTGACGTGACTGCGGTGAGCAGGGCAGGGCCAGTTCGAGAGGGGTCTGCTCCCCACTCTGGTCCTTTGCCGCAGTTTCCTGTGCCACTGACACCTGTCTGGTCACCTAGGTGCCCCCTAAGCCTCCTGACAGCCCCGCTTGGTGGCCGTAGCTGTCACTTCGTGCGACTGCTCCGCCGGGGAAGCAGCAGCACCTCTGTGGGGCCGCGGACCTGCACCTGGACTCAGGTGCTGGTTGGGTCCTAAGGGGAAGTGTTTCCAGGGCAGGTGACTGCGCTGGGCCAGGTGAGGCCTATTCCAAACGCGAGCTCCTTGCCCAGAACCTGGGCTGTTCTCTGTGGGGTCACAGCACCAGGTGGAGGCGGAGGCAGAGGCAGCCCCCCAGCTCTTGGGAGAGGACAGGAGAGCCACATGCTCAGGGTTCAGGTAGGGCCAGTGGGGCGTCCCTGTCTGCCTGTCCATGGGGGACACGTCTGTGTGGGGGCCGACTTCCTCCTGCCGACACGGTGAGCTCGGGGGACGTGAAGTCACGGGTCAGCGTAAAGCTGCTTGAGCCCGAGACGGTCTGAGTTGCTGATTAGGGCCGAGGCCCTTTGTCAAGCAGGTAGGGACCCTGTAAGGACACGTTTGCCCAGGTGCGTAGTGCCTGGCCCTTCTGTGACGAGGACCCTGCGTGGGAGCCCAGCGGGCAGCGTGGACAGGGACCACCTCAGGGCCGGAGGATGCGGCAGCGCCACCTTGGCTGTGGG
The DNA here is from genome assembly GCA_004026585.1 of Noctilio leporinus. Taxonomy (NCBI): domain Eukaryota; kingdom Metazoa; phylum Chordata; class Mammalia; order Chiroptera; family Noctilionidae; genus Noctilio; species Noctilio leporinus. The sequence continues at coordinate 121,390 of PVIW01001236.1, forward strand.
CCCGCCGCCCGGGCCGGGGTGGGAAAGGAAAGCTCTGGGTAGCTGTGCGTCCGGGGCAGAGTGGGCTCGGAGCCGGTGCGCAGCGAGGAGGAGGCAGCGCACGTTGGAGGTCGGCGTCTCCGCCCGCAGGCGGCACTTACGTCCACTCAGCAGGACCCTCTTCTGCGAACACCCGCCACGGGAGCAAATGAAAATGACAGAATAGAATGGCTTATTGAGACAAGGCTGCAAATGGGTTAAAGCAAAAAACACGCTGTTGGATGGGTGAGGGGACAGCGGCGCTGCAGGCCCCTGTCCGGCAAGGAGGGAGGGGGCAGCAGAACCGCCGGGACAGGGCCAGCGTGGGTGCCGCCGCCGTCCACGGGCGGGAAGTGGCTGCCCGCTCCGCCCCGGGTTGGGATGATGTGGACACAACCACAACATCCAGGAAAAGGCTGGGAGAGGTGAACACACGGAGGGGCAGCCCCGCGGCCGGAGACCCCCGGGGGCCGGGCCTCTCGCGCGGGTGAGTCAGCGCCGTGGGGGAGGCCCAGGCGGGGCTGTGCTTGCGGGCTCCAACGCCAGGGTGGGCCTGGGCGCCTGGCTGCGAAGACGTGGGGTCACGGGCAGGCCTGCCCCCGGCTCCGTTCACTCCGCTCAGCACCCGACACTCTTTGCCGCGAGCTCCGCTCCGGTTGCCGAGGCTGTTGCTAGGCAACCCGGGCCGGGGTGGGCACGCGCGGGAGCCGGCCGCCTGATTTAGAACAGACGCAGGCACGCTCACGCCTCTCGTGGGTTATCACTGTCCGGCCTCACAGCCGACCACGTGGAAACGAGGTTTGCAGCAGAGGCTGAGGGCTAGTTGGCACTCTGAGATGCGCTCCCCACCGTCCGCCCGCCGGAGCCTGGGTGGGGCTTCCCATTCAGCGGCCTTTTCATCGTGTTTACACACTCACTTGGCCCTGCACAGTGACAGCGTGTGGGCCAGAGGCCACCTGGTCACCACAGCGCCTGGCTCACTGTCCCTCATGGAGCAGCACTGGTTCCGGCCCGGCCTGCCCACCGCTCAGTCCACCGCAGTTGTTGTGCGTGAAAGGACCCTATTCCCCACTGCGCTCTGCTTTATTTACAGCACCCTGAGAGGGGGGGCTTGAAGGGGGCAGAGAAGGGGGCGGGCGCCACGCCACCAGCCAGTCTGCTGGGATCCGCACTCGGGCACCGGGGCGCAGGCCGCTGACCTGCTGCACGTGGGGGTCTCAGCACTCGGTGTGCGGCTCCGTCCGCCCAGCCACCACGGGCTCTCAGCACCCCGGCAGGGCTGGGTCTGTGTGTAGCCCCAGCACCTGGCCACATGGGTCACTGCCGGCTGCGAGGGCCGGTGGGTGCACCCCCACCCCCGCCGGAATGTGCACATCCCACAGGCCAAGGAGGCTGCTGCCTTTCAGGGAGCAGCAGCCCCCCAGCACACCTGTAACTGGGAACGGAAGGCTTGGACCTGAAGCTGGCTGTCCACGAGCGGGGGTACAATGCCGCTGCCGCACCACGAGCCCCTCAGACCGTCCGCGAGGAAGTAGTGCTGTACGTGGGCAGCCAGCCTCCCGCCCGCTGCTGGGCCTCACCCAGTTCTCCGCGGCCCTGCTCGTGGACGTCACCCACACTCGAGCTGAGTGTGACGTGACAGCGTCCGCAGTGTTCATGGCGGACCACCACAAGGCAGCCTCACTGAGTGGGCCGCTTGGATGTCTGTGCCCCAGGGCCAGCGGGCAGAGGTCACGTTTTTAACGAGCCACAGACCCAGAGGGACTGACGTAAGGTGGAGAGGCCCTCAGGCTGGTACTGCAGGGCGAGGCTGAGCAGCTGGGCCAGTGGCCACGGCAGGGCAGGGAGGGACTTTCCTGAGGACTGGCCTGAGCCCCTCTTGGGGCCTCGGGGACCTGGGGACCCTGGGATGACTCTCCTTCAAGCCCACCTGTGCCAGTCTCAGGTCACCTCTGGGCTCACAGGAAGGAGTCGGGGGACCTCGAGGGGCTCCTGGGAGACCCAGCACATGCCGTGTGCCCTGGGCAGGAGCCAAGGAGGACCCCACAGCTCCCAGTCACTGCTGTTCCTCCCGATGCGGAGAGTGACACCCACCCCCCTGCCCCAGCACAAACGCAAACACAGCACAGGTCCGACTTCGGAAGGAGCCTGTCTTCCCTCCGGTTTGCGTCAGAACGGGTGAGCGGGCGGACTGTGTGTCGGGCCTCCGGCTTGCGGCTGCCATGAGCAGCCTGCCTGCGTGTGGCTGAGCTGTGGCCAGGGGTCCAGCCTGTGCTGAAGCCCTTGGTGGCTCTGTCACACAGAATGCAGCCCAGCCCTTCCTGCTGCCCGGGGACCTAGCCCCAAGCTGCCTCCCGCCTGGCTGGTGTCCTCGGTGCAGAGCTGCTTCTGGGCCTGTGCCCCACGGTCCCTGCGCTGCGGTCCTCATTTCAGGTCTCCTCAGAGGTCCCTGGAGGAGTGTCCCCTCTGTCCTGCATGTGGTCAGCCCCACTGTCCTTGTTCCTTGGCAGCACTCCACCCACTTCGGGTTTGTCTTGGCCTCTGTCACCCACGTCCCCCTTGAGAGTGCCGCGCACCTGGCACGCCTTCTCATTCGGTGACGAATCCTGGGACTCCACACGGGGCCTGGCACGTCGGAGGCAACCAGTAGATCTTGTCCGGCAAGTGATCAGTGACCAAAGCCACTCCCAGCTCCAGGGCCAGGCCTCCTCCGTGGGGCGTTTCTCCTGCTTCTGCCCTGCAGGGTCCTGAGGACCTCAGCCGGGTGGTCCAGACCCAAAACTGAGGGGCCGCTTGGCTTCCCAGCTCTGTGGCCTTGGGGCGAACACTGCGGGCTGTCGAGCTGGACTCCGCTCATGGCCGCCACAGCCAGGCTGCGGGAATCACGGGCCGGGGAGGTTACCGCCTGCAGCTGCGGGAATCACGGGCCCGGGAGGTTACCGCCTGCAGCTGCGGGAATCACGGGCCCGGGAGGTTACCGCCTGCAGCTGCGGGAAGGGAACGGCTGGTGCGGCCTCGGGACCCTGCACCATTGCAGCACGCCGTGCCCGTCCTGACGGGCTTCTGTCCACGCTGTTATGCGCTTGGTTCTGAGCTGCCCAGGGAGGGGCTGGAGCCTGCCGAGGGCCAGGCCGGTGGGCAGGGCTTCCAGCCAGTGGCTCTGACAGGCACGGACCCCTAGGGCTTCACGCCAGGGCCTTGCTGAAGAGAGGCAGCCAGCCAGGCCCAGAGACTTGTGCTCCCTGAAGCCACAGCTTCTGTCACTTGGACCTCGTTTGACACTCTTCAGAGATGACCTTACGTCCTGGGGGGTCAGGCCGGGGCCAGAGGAGCGGTTCCCCAGAACCACCAGGCCCTGCAGTCCTAGCGGTGGGTGGGTCAGGCCTCTAGCAGCGCGACAGCGGCGGCCTCCTCGCCCTTTCCGCCAGCGGAGAACCCTTCATGGCTCCAGGTCAGGCGCCTGCCCCGGACAAGCAAGGACCTTGTCACGCAACCTCCCTTCCCTCCCCGTCCCACCGGTTCCGGCCACAAGTGGGAAGGTGCCCTAGAGTTGCGAAGACTGAGCCGAGGGCGGAAGGAAGCCCCAAGGGCCAGGTCCTGCTGCAGGGCTGCTGCTCACCCGCAAGAGGCTCCGAGCACCCCTTCCTGCCGGATGGAGGCCCACAGAGCAGCCCCCGTCTTCCTGAGGAACCGCCCTCCTTCCCCCTGTAGCTGCCGTTCCCAGTTCTCGGGCTGTGCTGAAAAGGGGCCGCCAGGCCGGGGTTCTGGGCCGCACGTTCCCACTTGGTCGGCTCTCCCGACGCTCCAGTTCCCGGCCCGTCAGCTAGGCCAGAGGCGGCCCCAGGCATGGCCCGTGGTGCCTGCGGGAGAGGAGCACGTGGCCTGGGTGCCACCTGCCCCCAGAGGGGCACAGGCCCCCAGGGCCAGCAGGCCGGCCAACACACCTGTTAGCAGCTCTGCCCAGCAGCCCCACCCACTCGCCTGGCCAGCGTGCCTCGTGGCTGCCACCCAGGTCCACATGGGGCTTTGTAGGTGAGGACATCGGTCAGGTGCCCAGCTTAGTGCCTAAAGCTGGTGGCCTTCCTCTTTACTCTAGGTCCTTGGGCCACCCTGCTCCTAGTCCCAACTCGAAGCATCGGCCAGGTGCGGGACCCAACGGGACACCGCCTCTGGTTGACCGGCAGTGCTGGTGATCACCAGGCTTGTTATCAGCCCCCCGTAAGTGAGGAGGAGGCCCTGGACGCTGAGCAGGGCTTCGGGTGAGTTGCGGCCCTGTGCTCAGCGACCTTAGTTGTGCGTGTGGTAAGGTTGGCGGCTGCCTGCAGACGAATCAGTCCCAGCCAGAGCTCCGGAGAAGGGCCTGCGACAGCTCGCTGGGCCGGAGGTCGGGGGTTGTGCCATCCCAAGGGGCGCCTGGGCTCAGGCCCTGCCTAGGAGGTGTCCTGGGAGTCTGAGGCCCAGCGCTGGCGGGGGCTCTGCTGTGAGCGGACTGGGTTGGAAATGGCAGAACAGACCAGTGGCGGTTGGGGCCACCATCCTACAGCTGTGGCTGAACAAACAGCACTCCGACGGGTCACATCTGTCAGAGGCCCTCCCCCTGGAGCTCATCCCTGCGTCCATGTGGAGGGGAGTGGAGTGGAGGCAGAGACCCCCAGATGCCATTCACGGCGGCTTGGGCCCCTGGGGGTGCTCGGGGGAGAACGGCCTTGCCCAGAGCCTCCCTCTTCGGCGTCTTTCCCGTCCAGCCCTTGTGCACACAGGGAAGCCCGTCAGAAAGCCTCCGCCTGGGTTCCGCCCCGCCGGCCGCCTGGCCTCTGGTTCCACATCTTGTGAACGCTGGGTGTCACCAACAGCCGCTCCCTCCACGTGAACTATTGCAGACAATCCCGTGCACAAGTGCTTGGGAAAATGTGGAAGCGTCTTGTACTTTCACCTGCGGCAGCGAACGAGCTGTGGCTGCATGAGGAGGAGGGACTAACTGAACCAGCCAGCGGGGGAGACCTAGTCGAGTCTTCTGCGCACCTGACGTTGTCGGAGCGCGTGTTCTTGGCCCTGAAAGACTTCCTCCTGCCACGTGGCAGATGTCCTGAGAGTGTGGCCGGGAGCGCTTCTCTGCAGGCCGGCCAGCACCTCTGAGTAGCAGCGGGAGCACCCTGGCGACCGCTTTGCCTCCACACTGGGGGAGCCCCGGGGACACTGGCGCCCAGCCCACACCTCCAGCCCCCCTGGGGAGCGGCCTCTGATCTGAGGGCCCCAGGGTTTGCAGCTCGTGCTGGGCAGGCGATGGTGCAGATGGTCCAGCAACGGGTGAGACCTGGGTGCCAGCCGCGGCGGGGGACGGGGGGGACACTGCCGCTGGGGAACTGCGGGTCACCTGTCCGGCCAAAGAGCCGAGAGCCCAGAGGAAGTGCAGCTGGGGAGGGCGGGTGACCGGAGGCTCAAGCAGGGTTGAGGGGCCTGTTCCCTTCTGGTCTAGAAACGACGCCCTCAGACTGCCCCAGTTCGGTGGCGCCGGCGCGGCCCTGCCTGAGACTCCAGGACGGGCGGGGCGAGGAGGCCTGGATCACGGCTGAAGCCACAGCCCGCGCCCCCCATCCCCACCCCGGAGGAGAGCCCCGCACACCCCCCCCCCCCCCCCCCCCCCCCCCCCCCCCCCCCCCCCCCCCCCCCCCCCCCCCCCCCCCCCCCCCCCCCCCCCCCCCCCCCCCCCGTGGCAAACCACCCTCCGCCAGCTGGGCAAGGGCGGGGCCTCGCTTCTGGGAGGTCCTGGCACGGCCCTTCGGGTGCTGCTGGCGAAGGCCAGGACGAGGAGCGGGAGCACGACCACGACGCCGAGGTGGGCGGCTGGGCCTGGCCGCACTGGAGGCCGAGTCTGCTCCTGGGGGTGCCCGTCCTGCCCGGAGAGGTGGGCCTGCGCCCTGCCGCACTGACCGGAGTCCAGGAGAACGAGGGCCTCTCTCCACGGGGCGCTGCGGCCCCTCCCCAGGCGCCTCCTGCGTGTACTGCTGCGGTGGACGAAGGCCTGGCGTGGGAGCTGCGCCTGCGCCGCCCCGGGACTTACCTGGGAGCAAGGCCGGCCGGTGTGGTCCCTGCGGGCGAGTCCAGGCCTTCCCCGGGCTTGGACGATTTCTCTCGGTTCATTTGCTGCAGGATCGAGTTCAATTCGCTGATCACGTTGGCCTTCGGGCCTGAGAGGATCGGGCTTCTGACCTCTGGGACGTCCCCCCACAACTTGGAGGTCCTCGGCTGGATCCCTCTCGTGGCCCCGGGCTGGCCCCCTCCAGGGGGGGGCGGGGGGGCCGGCGGGGGGATGACAAAGCTGCCCACGTCCTCCTCCAGCAGCGCGTCCTGATACAGCGCGTTGCTCTTGTGGATGACGGGCTTCACTTTTGGCTTAGGAGGGACGGGCGGCTTGTCGGCCATGAACGCGTGCCCGTCCGCGTAGACAGTGCAGGTGTCCGCGCTCTCCCCACCTTCGGAGGACAGGGTGGAGATGCTGGACACCGTGGACACGGTGCTGGTGGTCTCGAGGTGGTGGTCGCTGCTGCTCCGGCTGTCCACCTCCTCGATCCCTGAGTCCGTGACGGTGTCGAAGCTCTCGGGCGGCGGCAGGAAGGGGGCCGGCAGGCAGTTGGAAAGGCTGGCTGGCTTTTTGCTGTCTGTGGAGCTGGGGGGTTGGCTGGAGTTCAGGGCAGGGGACGGGGAGCCCTCATCTGTTTTCTGCTTGACCAGGCCCGTGAGAGCGGGGACCGAAGCGATGCGGTCGTCGGGGATATCAAAACTGTTCGCAAACTCCAGGGGAGGAGGCAATGGCTCAGTAAAAACAAAGTCCTCGTCCAGGTCCACAGAAGCCAGAGGGGGGGGAGGGATGCGGAATGGCAAGATCACCGCCTCCTCCAGGGAGCCCGCCGCCACCATGGTCCTGCTGGATGTGGTGGCCGTGGGCTCGGGGCCTGCGGAGATCTGTAAAGCACCGTCGGTTTCGGGAACACCTTCTGGCCCCTCAGGCAGTGAGTTGTCTGGCTTGGCCTCCCTGTCGGCTTGCTCGTCCTCTTCCTCCAGGAAGTCTCCTGGCTTGGCAGCGTCCACGGTGTGAACCATCAGCAGACCCGCAGACTTCTGCTGCGAGGTGTCCACGATGTTGATCAGCATGTTCTTCTTGTCATCGCCCTTGCGGTCCTTGCCCAGCTCGCTCTCGTACTTGTTCTCAGTCTCCTGCCGCCTCAGGGGCCCCCGAGCGCTCGGCCTGCTGGTGGTAGGGAAGCCTGCCTCCGTGCTGGGCCGCATTTTGGTGTCGATGTACAGTGGCTTGTTGAGGTCGGCTTTGGGGGCCTCGCCCTTGGGCCCCTGCTGGGACTCCTTCACGGCTCGGTCTCTCGCGGACAGCGCCAGGGCCAGCGGGGAGTTGGGGTCCAGCAGCCTCCCTGTGAGCGGGTGGACGTAGTTCTCGGGGCTGGCCGCGCCGCTGCTCTTGGGGGGCACCGCAGGGCTGCTCTCGGGGCCCTTGGCTTTGGACAGGGAATTGGGCAGCCGGGCAGCCTCAACCTGAGCTCCAGCCTCGCCGCCACCCGCAAAAGGGCTCTCGGGCTCCCTGGGCGCCACCCCTGGCATTGTGGGCGGCGATGGCTGCTCTGCGCCCTCCTCCTCCCCGAAGCCACCCTCGTGGGGGAACTGGGCGGGTGGCCCCAGACCTACGTCCTCGTCCCCCAGGTCCGTGGAGAGGAAGGCTGGGGAGTTCCTCCTGGCTTCTAGCCGCTTCTCCCGGTCACGCACGGCCCCCGCGATGGCGGCAGCAAAGGGGCTGCTGACGGCCAGGCCGTCATCGGGCCGCAGCTGGCTCAGCGGCTCGGAGGCCTGGGGGTCGATCTCCATGCTGCTGCCCTGGCTGCTTTTGCCGCTGCTGCTGGTGGACGGCTCTTTGACGATGATGGTGGGGATGGGGATGGAGCAGGTCTTCTCGGGGCTGTCCTCCACGTTGGACTGCTTCACCAGCATGCCCTTCCGCCGGGCCGGCTTGGCGGGCACGTACACGGCCTTGCTGGCGATCTTGCCCACCTCCGAGTACGGGTTCTCCGGCATCTGGCCCCTCTTGCTGCGGAAGTGGGCCTGGGGCGCGGGCGCCCGGCTGTAGGTGTCATCGGAGTCCAGCGAGTATCGGTCCAGCTCTCTGCGGAGGTACAGCCCCTTCTCCCTCATCATGGTGGCCACCGTGTCTGAACGCACCGTCGGGGACACCTTGGCGGCTGCACTCGGATTGAATGCAGGCTTGATCGTCCCGTAGACCCTGGGAGTTGGGGACGTGGGGCAGTTGTAGGCGGTGGGGGAAGGCGGCGGCGGGGACGGGGGCACGGACTGCGGTGGGGGGGGGATGTCCTCAGACGTGTCCGGCATGGACAGGCTTCTGGTGAACTTCAGCGTTGGAGGGGCCAGGAATTGCCGCTCTTCCTCTGTTATCCCTGCAAGCAGAAGGCAGGCTCGGTTTGCGGTCACTACCGCAGGGCGCACACGCACATGCTGGCACACGCACATGCTGGCACACGCACATGCTGGCACACACACGTGCAGCCATGGGGCACTGCCTGGGAGGTGTGCAGCTGTCTGAGCCAAAGGGACAGCAAAGGAGGACAGGAAAGAGGAGGGCGCAGGAGGCTCTGGGTATGTGCTGCCAACATGGTCTGTCTGTGTCACACCCTGGGGCTGCACACGTGTGTGGACACGTGCGCATGTTGGGGCTAGGTCAAGGAACAGCCACCCTTTTAGGGTTGCCCAGGGTCCCTGGGGGAGGTTTTAGTGTCTTGGGGCCTGTCTGAGACTAGGGCACCGGCTGTGCGTGTTTCCTGCTGCTTACGTGTGCGGGGAGTCCGGTGTGACTTTGCCCGCACAGCAGGGACTGTTCTGACTTCTCTAGGCCGTTGCGTGGGGCTCAAGGGTATTGGAGCTCCTGGGCCTCAGGGGGACCTTGTGAGGGGCCCAGGCCCCGACCGGAGTGAGGAGCAGAGTCTTGGGCAAGTGCTCCGCTGCCAGGCCCTCCCTGGAGCCCTGGGACCGGCCCCTGCAGGTGCAGCCTGCGGCCGCTGTGGCCTCCTGCCTTTGTAAGGAGCTGGGGCCAGAGCTCTGGGCACAGCGCAGAGGCTGCTCATGTTCCAGGACTTGACCTAACAGGACACTGGTGGGTGGACGTGACAGCAGGTGCTGCGGGGTGCGGGGGTGTGTCTGCCGGTGAGACTCCTCGCTGCGCCTCCCACAGTCCAAGCTATGGAAACTTCTGCAGGACGCACGCCAGGCTGCAGGAAGCCACATGCAGACGCAAGGCGTGTGTGGCATGCAGGGGGCGTGCAGGGTGTCCAAGCAGGTGACGAAATGAATCACTTCAACAAGAAAGAACTGAACTACGATGATGGGTTCCAAGGAGAGCTCCCATCTGCTAAGGGCACTCGCGCTCCTCACGCTCCCGCGGGGGGGCCTCAGCATCGCAAGGACCACGGCTGCGTGGCGGATGCGGGACAGGCATGTCCCCGGGGGGGTGGCTGGAGAGTAAGTGCCCCTCGCAGAGCACGCCCGGTGCGCTCACCTGAGAGGAAGATTCTGCTGTCTGCCGGGAGGAAAGCAATCGCCGTTAGCCGGGCAGGGAGCCAGGGCTCGCCCGTCGGGGCTGCTCTGTGCACCCCGCAGCCGGAGGGTGTTTTAGGGAAGCGATGCAGCACCTGCAGTCGCAGGTGTCCGTCACCGCTTCGTAGCGCTGACGCGGGGCCCAGCGGCACAGCCACGTCCCCAGGGGCGGACAGGCCTGCCGGGTGCCGCTCCCACCGGCTCTACGGGTGGGCGCAGTGGTGCCTGGCAGCCGCCCTGGCCTCCCTCAGAGCTTACACAGCAAGACAGTGCTGGGCTGTCCCACAGAGGGCCCGTCACCCTGCTGGGAACGGCTGGGGGGAACCAGCGCGACACGTGCAGGAGCGGGAAGGAGTTCTCTAGAACGCACAGCGGGACAGTTTGAGACGTCACAAGCCTGACCCAGCCACCCTCGGAAGTGTCCGCCGAGGTCACCCTACAAAACATGGCAGGGACATGGCTCGCCCCACCTGCCCACTCAGGCCCTCATGCTTCCCGCCTGCAGGAGCCACGATTCTGCTGGTGTCACAGAGCCGCCCTGGACCTTCTGTCCAGCGGGTGAGACCGCCCGTCGGCCCCATGGCGGGCAGCCCACAGCGGGCGCACAGGCACCCGGGCTGTGTCCCCAGGCAACCTCAGCGAGTGCAGCCGCGCTCCTTACCTATTGATTTCTGTCTTCGCATCGTACCTCGAGGGAGGCCCAGGAACGGGCCCTTCGGGCTCCCGGGAACGGTGGGCGTCATCACAGCAATGCCCTGGCGCTCGTACGCGGACTGCAAGGCAGGGGCTCGGGTGAGGTGTGGGGAGGCCTGCGCCCTGGCCTCCAGCCCCGGGGCCCGCGCGGAGCCTGGGGCTGTGGGCTCCTGCCCCGTGCCTGCCCGGGCTGCTTTCGGCACACCCAAGTGTCCAGGGGGGCCTGACCCCTGGCTGGTGCTCCTGGGCCCAGAGGACATCTGTGGCCTGAGACCCTGGAGAGGGGTGCCCCCTCTTGTGGGGTTTGGGTTTGGGCTCCGTGACTGGACAGCACAGGGAGCGTGACACCCTCCCAAAACACCAGGCCTTGCTTGCCCCTGTGGGAGGGGCACCCCCGCGGGCCCTGGAACGGCTGCTCACGTTCAGGTCAGAGGCAGGCGGGAAGCACCGGCTGGTGGGCCTCTGCTTGATGGTGGCCACCCGGGACTCCGCGGGCACGCTCTCCGCAGCGCGGGACGGCTTGGTGGCCGGGACAATCTCGTCGGGTTTGTCTGCATGGGAACATGGTGGGCGCAGCCGTCAGTGACCGAAGCCCTCCGAGTATCCTTGGGGAGGGGTTCAAAGGTGGCCAGGAAGGGCCTCCCGCCTGTTCAGGGCATTGGCAGTTCTGGGCGCCACCGTCACACAAGCAGGGCCTGTTGCGGCCGCAGGAGCGCAGCGCTGGAGCCCCAGGCCTTCACGAGGCCGTGTAGTGCCCCAGCCTGGAGGCGCATGGGGACAGGGAAGGGGACCTGGCTGCCCTGGAAGCCCAGGCAGGCATCCCTGGGGCTCCTGCATTGGTACCATGGGCCTCATTTTTTATGGTGTCAACTCGGCCATCACTTGGGTATTTTCTTCAGGGGCTCTGGGGTGTGACTCCTCTATGACCTAGTGCAGTGGCTGCAGGCCACCTGGGCAGCATGACGGCCAGTGGGGGGCCTGCCCGAAGTCCCAGCCTGCCAGGGGCCTGTTCCCAGCAGCAGGGCATTCTCACTGTCTTGTGCAGCAAAACCCAGGGTTGGTTCTCCGTGATCTGTACCCACTCAAGTTAAAAATCAACAGCATTAAATGTGTTTGAAAATTGACTCGAATATGGCCCAGCTCGTTCTGTCCTGTGTCGGGTCAGGCACCGGGGTCTGACGGGGGCTGTGACCACACAGGAGCCTAGGCGCACCCCTGCTCACCACGGGCTCCTGGTGGAGCGGACGCAGCCCCAGCCGCCCCTCCAGCCAGGTGCTGCTGGTTAGCAGAAGCCGGGGAGACAGACCCAGCTCCCTCCCTCCCAGGACATTGTCCTCAAGCCTGAGGACGCCTCCCAGGCAGCCCTGGCCTGGCTGGGCCTGGCGACCCCCTGGGGAGTTCAGGCCGGTGACAGGGGCCGAGTCCCGGAGGTCTCACCCCCAGTGGTGAGGCTGGTCTGAAAGGCACCATGTTCTTTAAGAACCATGACAGCCACTTGCAACCTCCTGGACAGGCCCCCAGAGTTCCCAGACCAGATGCACTCTGGGAGGAAGGGGATATGCCTGGCGGGGGGCCAGGCAGGCGCCCACCATGGTCTCCCAGGGCTGGCAGGTGCTTTGCTGGCTCACCCCCTACACAAGCCTCCCCCAGGCTGCGTGCTGACGGGCCTGGTGCTTGCGGCCCAAGGGCCCCACCTGCACCTGCTCCTGCCGGCCCTGGGCCCCAGGTGCGGTTTGCACTTCGGGAGAGGGGGGAGAGTGAGGTCCGCAGGCCTCTACAGGTGACACCTGCTGACCAGGGGCTGGGGGCCTGTGGCCCCAGGTCGCCTGCCATGGCTGCACTGTGCTGCTCAGCAGCACCTCCCGGGGTGCGGGGACGCAGCTGCCTGGCTGCTTGTGCTCCCCTGGGGGCATTTTCTTCCCCTGATGCGGCCGGTTCAGGCCCCAGCCAGTCACCCCCCCATCACCCTCCTGCCTCTTCCCCTTGCCTGTGTCCCCTGTGTCCAGGGCCCCACAAGCAGCCCCGCTCTTACTCCCTCTGGCCCAGCGCCCCTGCTGCCTAGTCTGTCTCCTCAGGCCCTTCCCTTTGCCCCACCACCATGCTGTACACGCCCCCCCACGCCCAGTAATTTGCCTCCTCCTCCGGGAAGCCTCCTGGAAGACTGGCTGATCCCTCTGTGGTGGGATTTAACCTGCTTCTGTGCAGCTCTCTCCCTGCGGCCCTGCCCCCCAGTTGGCGGGCCTCGCACCCTGCACCGCCGCGTGGGGAAGCCCGCAGGGTGTCTGGAAGCCGGGCCCCTCTTGCTTCAGCCAAGGGCAGGCCGTCTCTCTGATGGGGACAGGGAGTCGGGTCTCAGCCCTGGGAGCCTCGTTCCCTGGTTCTCGGCGACTTTGGGCGCAGCCCGGACCTCAGCCGGCTCGTTAGCCTCCAGGAGCCCCTTCCGCGGGGTCAGCCAACAACACGCCCGAGGAGGCAGCCGTGCAGGTGGGCGGCTCCGCCGTGCGGTGGCCGCGTCTGGACCGGCTGAGGGCCGAGAGGCATCCTGTGCCGGTCAAACCAGCCGGGTTCTCAAGAGGTTCTCCTTTCCAGCCGGGTCCAGGCGCTGCGTCTTTGGCATTAAACCTCCCCGGGCAGGTGCGGCAGGCTCGCCCCGCCTCGCTCACCGCAGTTCACCGCCAGCACCCCAGAGAGCCACCCAGCACGCTGTGATGTGGGGCCCCGGGCACGTAGCAGACACCCCAAAGACGTGTCTGGCAGGTGGGTCTGCCCAGGCAGGACAGAGGCATTGTGGGTAATCACCTGCCCCAGGTGGAAACACTCAGGGTTCTGTCCCACCTCCACTAACGAGAGCCTGGCCCTGGGGTGGGGTGATTCCCACCTGCAGAGAGAACAGCTCTCAACAGCTTAAGGTCCTGTAGGTGGGAACGTGAGGCCAGCTGGGCTGGGTTCCATCCTTGGCACCCCACGTCGGGCCCGGGGGCTGAGGACCCTCAGAATGGTCTGCCCAGACCAGGTTGAAAGGCAGGGGGTGGGTTTGGGGAACAGCTGAAGGTGCGTCCCCGGGGCCACGGCCACCTGAACACGGACATGCTTGTCCTCCGTTTACATCCACGCCTTCCATGCCCCCAGCATCCTTGTGCACAGCACACGCCCGCGCCATGGCGGGTGGGCAGGCGCCGCAGGGCTCTGCCCCCTTCACAGTGCCGGCTGCCGAGGGACCCCGACGCCCACCCTGCGTGGCTTCCCCAAGGGGGCTCAAACGGTTCCCTCCAGGCTGCTGTGGCACAGGAGCCTGGTGGCCTGATGGAGGCTTCTGGACGCCTGCCTCCCGGGGCTGGTTCACCGGGGACACGGGGCCTCTCGTCCTCCAGCGTGCGGGTCGCTGCGCTCCGTGCCCGGCTCTGGGTTTCTGTTCAGGGACAGGGTCAGCGAGGCCAGCCCCTTGCACTTTGAGATGAAAATGTCCCACACGCAGGCTTCGAAACTGCCGGCTTTTGCCCTGGGAGTGTGGCTCAGTGGATGGAGCTCCGGCCTGAGAACGGAAGGGTCGCTGGTTCGGTTCCCAGTCAGGGCACAGGCCTGGGTTGCGGGCCGAGGGGCAACCTCATGCTGATGTTTCTCTCCCTCTCCCTTTGCCTCTGAAAACAGCCGAAAAAACCCTGCCGAACCTTCAACGTGACCTTGCGGCGACTTCAGGAAACTGCTCCATGCATTAGCCTGTCCACTCGGTGGGACCTCCGCAGCCTACAGACCACATGCTTCCTGGCGTGGGACCAGCATGACTGGGTCCCATCCACACAGTTGGGAACCAGAGCCGGTCCCCAGGTCCCCAGCCAGCGCTTGCCCTGGCCCCAGGAGGACACGGCACAAGTGCTGGGGCCGCACCCCAGGCTCCTGCAGCAGGAATCTGAGCTCAGCGGGCCAGGCTCGGCCGGGTGAGGGGCTTGGGGCAGCCTTCCCTCCGGAGCAGCTTCCAGGTGTCGCCGCACCTGGTGGGAGCCCCAGCGTCTCCTGTGGACCCTCCTGGCACAGCCACGGGGTGGGAGCAGTGCTCTGACGGCCTCCCGTTTCCCGGGGCCCGACCCGTGGCTTCGGCTAGAGCCGCCCTGGGCCAGTGGGCTGCTCGGTGTCCTGTTCACCCCCAGGCCCGAGGGCCCAGGTCTGGGGACAAGAGCAGGCCCACAGGACACTCCAGGACGACAGGACGGGGTTTGAGAGGCGGAGTCGAACCCCGAGGCGTCCCGGTCTCTTGCGGGGGTCGTCGAGTGGGAGGTGCCTGGGTTAGAGGCCGTTGCTCTGCTGTGCCTGCCGCCTCGACCTGCGGGGCGGGTCATGCCGGCGGTTCCAGCCCCAGTTGCCCGTCCTCACCCAGCCTGGGAATCAGAGCACTGAGAGCAGCTTCAGGGGGTAGTTCCCTCTGGAGGCTCCAGGGTAGGGGCCTGCCTCCCCCAGTTTCGGAGGCTCCTGGTGACCCTGGACTGTGGCCATGTCACCTGCCTCTGCCTCCGCATTCACGTGGCCTGCGTGTCCCTCCTCCAGGTGGCTGTGTCTCTGTCTCTTTCTCTCGTCACGAAACCTGCCATGGGGCCAGGACCCAGCCTGCGAAGTCCTTACTTCCAGATAATGTCTGTCTTGAGGTTCCAGGTGGACACGAGTTTGGGGACACAATTCAACCAGCATGTCCATAAAGGCCCAGTTTTCTCCTGCTCCGCACACGCTTCTGACGCGAACGAGGCTTCTTAGGGCGCAGGCGGACCCTCCGTGTCGGCTCTGAGGGCTCACGGCACACCTAGCACACGCCGGGGGCCTCACAGGCCCGTGGCCCCCACCGCTGGGCCCGTGGGCGTCTTCGCCGTCACACCCACCTCCAGGCCTAGCTGGGGTTGGAATATGGGGATCGGGCATTCAATACAAGTCTGCACTCGGTTTTTCTGTCGCCAAAGGAAGGTGTGTGTCCACCCTCAGCCCTGCCTGTCTCCCGCAGATTCTGCCTTGCACCCCGTGGGCTGTGGGGACTGTGACCTCTGCCTTCATCTGTCGCAGTTGGGGTGTCTGGCTGCTGGAGGTGCCCCTGGGGTGGAAGGTGGAGCTGGTGTGCCAGGAGGGGCAGGCCACAGGGTCCCCACACCAACACTGTGATAAGGGGGTTCCGGACCAGGCCTCTTAAGGTGTCGGGTTTCCAGGATCCCACAGTGGGGTGCCCTTCAGTGTGGTGGACAGGCCCCTCAGGGAGAAGTCCAGTTCCAGGGAGCCGTCTGTGCCCTGCCTGGTGGATACTGCGACTGGCCCCAGAAAGCCCACTGGGAGCTCCCCAGGCAGCCCCTCGGGGCTCAGGCCAGGACGCTGGGTTTCGGACACTAGAATGACAGTCGGGGGGAGGAGACGCACCCACCATGGCAGTGCAGACCCGCGACCCTGCCCCAGGCATGGCCTCACTCGGCCCAAGACCCACCTCCCCTGGTTCCACTGCACTGTGTGCCCAGGGTATGGGGCTCCAGTCCTCCCACTGCGCAGAGCAGGCCTGGCATGGTGAGGGGCTGAGGGTTCAAGGGGGCTCTTCCACCCACGGCAAGGGGGACTGCGGGCAGGGTTCCACCCTTTTATCCTCGGGCTCCGCGTGCCTGCGCCCTGACCCGCAGGGCAGGCCCACTGCGGCTGCTGAGTGTGGGGCCGCGGCCTCACAGCCACGAAGAAGACGCAGCTCTTGGGGGGCACAGACTACGCTGGGGCCACAGACGGGACAAGCGAAGCAGACGGAACACTGAAACGGGACTGTTGTGGGGCGGGGCCCCCGCAGGGGCCGACACGGGGGAGACATGACGAGATCACCACACACGCGAGACGCCACGCCAGCGGCCACAGAGGGTTTCCTTCCACAGGGCGTGGGCGGGGCTGGGAGCAGACGGGGACAGTCCCCTTACCCTTCTTCTTCCGGACGGAGGCTTGCAAACAGAAAGGGAGCATGAGTCCCAGGTGGCCGGGCTTGTCAGGGCCCGGGGCCCCCCACCCGCAGCTCGGGGCCCAGACACGGGTGGGCTGGGCGTCTACACTTCCACAAGACCCTGGCCTCTGGCAGGTGACCCTGCAACCCTGCCTAGCTTTGTACCCAGTGCCACCCCTCCCCACCACCTGCCGTTTGGAAACACGTCCGCCAGGACGAGGGTGAGCGGGGGCGGGTCCCTGCCGTGAGGGCCCCTGGGGAGCCTCGGGGAGAGGACCCAGCGGGGCTGAGGGCTCCGGGGACCCCCTTAGAGGCACGCCGCCAGCCTGTCGCTCCTGGGGGACCCCCACCACAGGCTGTCCCCTTTGCCAGGGGAAGAGTGGTCATTCACTCTCATCCCTGCTGGGCCTTCCACCGCGGGCTTTCCAGGGACTGGTGGGGCTGGGTGGCACCTCGGCAGGGCTGTTCTTCCCTAGAGAACTGGGAACACGGCGGCCATGAGGGGCGCTGTCCGGGGGTGGCCTGGGCCAAGGGGGACAGTTTGCCCTCTGTGGACAGAGTGAGGGAGGCCCCTTCCGGAGGAAGAGCCACCGTGCTTGGGGGGTACGCGTGGAGGACAACTCTTCCCAGTGAAGGCGGGGACCAGGTGGGAGCCATGGCCACAGTCCAGCCTGGGGGCTCCCGTCCCACCCAGCTGGGGGCTGGGCTCAGGGCCCACTTTGGTGCCCCGCCAGCCTCCGCAGCAGGGCCAGCACCTCTGCCCGGCCCCCGAACCTCTGTGTGGGTCCCAGGCATGGTCCCCCCTGGCGAAGGGGGCCCTGGGCTACCTGGCCACTCCCCAGGACAACACGCAGCCTGCAGCCGGGGCTACGTGATGGGGCGGGCGGCCGGCCAGCGCCTCTGCTCCCCCAGGCCTTGCGGGAACGTGCTGGGCGCTCCCTCACCCTGGCAGCCGCCCCCCTGCGCCCCCAGGCGGAGCTGCAGACCCGGGGTGCCCTGGGGGGACACTGTGGGGCGGCTTACCTTTATCCACTAGTGAGAGGCCAAAAAATTCAAAACAAAACAGCGTTAGAAGGACAGAAGAGGAAGAGGCCAAACCAGTGACCCACCCAGAAGCCGGCGGGCGGGAGGGGGCCAGCCAGCAGGCTGGTCCGGGGGCGCCACTTACCGAGCTCCTCCAGCTCCGAGGTCATGGACTTGGAGCGCAGCGTGAGGGCGGTGGTCGGAGCGCGCTTGGGCGGCGGGGGCGCTGCAGGGAGACAGGAGAGACCGGGGCGTGAGACCACCCTGCTGCAAGGCCGCCTCCCCACCCCACCTTCTGGAACCGCCCGGAGGCAGGCCGCCTGGAGTCCTGAGTTTCTGCCTCAGAGTAGTTTCTGGAGGCAGAGTTTCTGCCGTGGCAAGTGCGGCCCCTCCACCCCGCACCCTCCTCCCAGGCTGGGTCCTGCCATCCTGCTGGACGAGCCGGTGTCCGCTGGCTTCCCTTGGGCCCCAGGTTGGAACCAGGCAGGATGGGCCCTCGGCATTCAACCCCCAAGCAGTCCCTGCCCGCTGGTGTCTGTGGGACTGTCACCCACCAGGCTGCTAGGTCCACAGGGTGGTGATTCTCCTTTGTCGGCCCCAACGGTCACAGCAAGGACATGGGCCAGTCACATGTACCAATGCCCCCTCCTCCAGCCTCCTTTTGGGACATACTACTGCCTCCATTTCCTCGGGCCACAGGCTCCCTGCCCACACTCCATGGCTGCCTCCTCCCGGCAGCCCTCCCTGACCACACTGCTTATTCTGAGCCCAGGGTGAAAGGGAGGGGTGCACCCTGCTCTTGGAAACACAGGGCTGCTGGTGGACCTGAAGTGCTGTTGCAGCTCCTCCTCTGCCCAGGAGACCTGGGGTGTATCTGGCCTGCTTTTGACCCTCCTCTGCAGGCGGTCTTCAGCCCCAGGGTCCCCCCAGCTGTGGCCTTTCTCAGGAAGGACTGACTCCAGGTCACTGTGGGGGGCCATCGGCCTCTGAACACAGTGGGACCTGTGGACTGTCAGGCTGGACGGGAGCCCGGGTCCTGTCTGCTGAGCAAAGTGCCCGCCTGAGGCCACCTCTGCCCCCTGCACCAGCTCCAGAATCACCCCCCACCCTCCCTCTGGCTTCCCTGCCTGACCTTGGGGGGCCCTGGTGCCCCAGGTGAGGAGATGGGGACACACAAGGGAGGGCTCTTGGAGGGACAGGGGTGGGGTGGCTCTGGGGGGCACCCACCTTTCTTCCTGGCAGTGTCATCGGGGTCAAGGCTCCTGGTTACCGTGACCACCTTGAGGACGAGGTGGTTGCCCCCCTGGCGGATCATGTTCACCACCTGCCGGTGCCCGACCTTCACCACGTTCTCGTTGTTGACCTGCAGGAGAGGCGGCAGCTGAGCGGGAGCCCCCAGGGCCCGGCAGTGGGTGGGCTTCCTCCTTAGCAGGCGCCACCCACCCAGCCAGCCCTGCAGGGTCCTGTTCCCCACGTGTCCTCAGGCGCCCCCGGGGGCAGGCCCGGCGCGTGTCCCGACCACTAGCGTGAAAAGCCCGTGCCGCGCCAGGCCCACCGTGCTGTGCTTTGCGTGGTCACGGCTAATCGGAGAACAGGACACTGAACTGCTTCGTGTGTGTTTGGGGAACACGCATCGCAGCGACTCAGCCCCTTCCCCCCTCCCCCTCCCCCTCTGCGACTGCACGGCAGGTCACGGAGCTCGGCGGGTCCCTGCCCTGCTCCTGCGCTTGGGACCCCCACACGGCTTCCACTACAGCCACCGCAGCGCGGGCGAGTTCCCAGCCCCCTTCGGAGCCGGCCCCCCTTCATCAAGGCAGCGGTGGGCAGGCGACACGCGGCAGCAGACCTGGGCCCGAGGCTCAGGACGTCAAACCCCGGTGGCTGCTAAGTCCGGGTGATGAAGTCGGATGGGACGGGGCGGCAGCTGCACCCCAGGCTGCACCTTCTCTTGGTCACAGGTGTTGGGCCCGCCCCCACCCCTCTTGCCCAGGTGGGCTCTGCTCTGGGGTCCCCGCAGCTCCCAGAGTGGGGGCTGCAGGGCGCAATTCCCTCCAGCCACCCGAGTCTTGGAAGGAAGAACAACCCTGTCAGGAACAAACCTGCCTTGGTGGCCACCCCACAGGCCCCTGCAATAGCCTGGCCCCCTTGTGCCCCCCAACCTCCCAGTGCTTTTCTCCCGTCGCGATTATAACGAGACCAGCATTCAGGATTTGTATCATGACTGCAACATCCCGTACGTAGCTCAACGGCACCCCATGGACTACGATGACTGCCTTTTCTTGGACGTTGGGTTTTCCCTGGAGCGAAATAATTTCCTGTTGCTTGTTTATTGGCTTAATTTTCTATGTACTTAACTGATTCAAATCCAAACACTTCCTAATTACGTAAATCTCTTTTCAGAGTCTTTAAATACATGGAGTACGTTGTAGTTTGCCTTCTTGAAGAAATTGCTTCAGAAGCCACCTCTGCCCTGGGCACGGTGGCTCCGTGTTCGTTCTCTAGGCCTGTGTCCCCATCACTCTCACCCTCGGGATCCCTCCGAGTCTTTGGGTTGGATCTCCTGTGTTTATTTTTCAAAAACCTCGGTTTTGGTAAAGAACATTTTCTAGCAGCTTCTCTTAGTAAAAGCAGTTTGGGAGACAGGTGTTCCCCCAGACACTTGCCAATGGCTTTGTCTGCCTGCTGGCGTGGTAGCTGGGCTGGGTATGAAATGTGAGGTTGCGGTCAGGGCAGGTGAGCCCGCCGGACTAGCTCCTCTGCAGGGGACAACTATAAAGCCAGGACAAGCTGCACCCTCCCTAAAATCGAACACACACAGATCCCTGAAAGCTCTGGAGAGTCAAAAAAATAAAAGGCAGCGTTGGGATGGGAGTCGGAAATTGGCAGTTTTGGGCCCTGGACACAGTGCGGTGCAGTCACCTCACACTCCGACAGCCTTTCTTCTCCGAGGCAGCAGGTGGCCACAGCTGCCAAAGGTGGGCGGGGGTGGGGGGTCCTAGGAAGGAGAGCCAGGGAGTGCAGTTTTGTGTTGTGTGCAGGCGTCCCCTGAGTCCCCAAGTAGGCGCCTGAAATGGGCACATGCGGGGCCTGCAAAGCGCAGCTGTGGGTCAGGGTAAGGTGCCAGCGCCAAACTTCAGCTGAGCTGAGCAGGCCAGACAGGAAGACATAAATAGTCAACCAGTTCAGAATGAAGGCACGAAACTTGAAAAAAACGAGGAGAGGCTTAGGAACCTTCGGGACAACTTTAAATGCACCAACATCCGAATCACAGTGGTGCCAGAAGAAGAGGAAGAGCAAGAAATTGAAAGCTTATTTGAAAAAATAATGAAGGAAACCTCCCTAATTTGGCAAAGGAAATAAATACACAAGTCCAGGAAGCACAGAGAGCCCCAAACAAGCTAGACTCAAAGAGAACCACACAGAGACACATCATAATTAAAATGCCAAAGATTAAACAAAGAGAATCTTAAAAGCAGCACGAGAAAAGCAGAGTTACCTACAAAGGAATTCCTATAAGACTGTCAGCTAATTTCTCAAAAGAAACTCTGCAGGCAGGAAGGGACTGGCAAGCAGTATTCAACGTGATGGAAAGCAAGGACCTCCAACCAAGGTGACTCTGTCCAGCAAAGCTGTCATTCAGAAGGGAAGGGCAGATAAAGTGCTTCCCAGACAAGGTAACGGAGTTCATCATCACCAAGCCATTATTACGTGAAATGTTAAAGGGACACATTTAAGAAAAAGAAGATCAAAGCTATGAACAGTAATATGATAAACTCATAACTATCAACAACTGAATCTAAAAAAAAAAAAAAAAAAAAAAAAAACTAAGCAAACCACCAGAATAGGACCAGGATCACAGTTATGGGGACCATATGGAGGGTTATTAGCTGGGAAGGGGAGGGGGAAGACGGGGGAAAATGGGATTAGGAAGCATAACTGGTAGGTACAAAATAGACAGGGGGACGTTAAGAACAGTATAGGACAGGATGAAGCCAAAGAACTTACGTGCAGGACTCACGGACATGAACTAAGGGCGGACTGTTGGAGGGAAGGGGTGCACCAGGCAGAGGGTGGCAAAAAGGAAAAAAACTGGGACAATTGTAATAGCATAATCCATAAAATATACCTGAAAAACAAAGTGCATGCTGAAAAAAGTAATAAAGTGAGTTGAGTCTTAAGGGCTTGGGGGACAAGTCCGAAGGTCCAGCATAAAGAAACTTCGACATCCATTAGAGGAGGAGGCCGGAGTCCCAGTGTGATCAGGAGAAGATGCTGGAACACCTGGTGACTTGCCTCAGAAGCCATGGACACAGGAGGCCCTGGGACACTGCTAAACCGTGACAGTAGAACGACCTAGACTTGTACATCCAGTGAAAAAACGAACGATGGATACATGAAAACCAGGGGAAAGTGCACCTTCCATGCACGGGGAGAAATGAGAAAGGACAGCGACCCTGCATGTTTGGCGCCTGAGGGCATCAGACAGCGGAAAAGCCCAGGGAGGACACCAAAGTGGGTGCTCTTCCTTCTTAGGTGGATGCGTCTGTTTGTGGCCTGTGAGGTTTATAACGTACGTAGAGCGAAGCCTGCGAGACAGGCGGGTCGTCCCAGTCGCTGGGCAGTGGCTATGGTTTCTACGGACGCACAATCTGAATTCCATTGTCCGATTGTGACAGTGGCTGTCAATATTGTCAGACCTGGCTACGGACCTGGCTGGAGACCTGGCCTGCAACCTGGTCATGTGCCCTGGCTGGGAATCGAACCAGTGACACTTGGGTTTGAAGGTTGACACTCCATCCACTGAGCCACACCAGCCAGGGACCTGCTATAATATTTTAAAACGGCAGTGTTCTTACTTGGATCTCTGCTACTTTAGAAAAATTGAAAAGCATTTTTGTTCTTACTTTGAGGATGTGTTAGCATCGACTGCACTGACTTTTTTTTTTTTAAGATTTTATTATTTTTAGAGAGAGGGGACGGGAGAGAGGGAGAGGGGCATCCATGTATGGTTGCCTTTCACCCGCCTCCAGCCATCTTCTTTATTTTTTAACAACCCTTTCATTTTAGACTAGCTTTCCATCTCCAGAAAAACTGTGATGCTACCCCCCAAAGTTTCACACACCCCACTCTGTCCCTCTATTAAGTACAATATTCCTCTACGGTAAGGATTATACTATAATATACAATGTTACCTCCGCCGAGCAGAAGGTAAAAGGACAGCCAAACGCTGCAAAACCGACGCTCCACAAATAGTCAGATAATCCAAACTGAAGCAGAACAGGGGACAAGAGGAAAAAACCAGGAAATCGACAGGAACCAGATCGCCTGGCAGACCGACACGGCACAGCGCCTCACCGTCATCCCATTGGATGCTACGGGATAAAACTCCGGGGACAGAGCAGGTGTTGTAAGAAGGTTGAATGCTGTCCCTGCATTTTAAATACAAAGACAGAGGCGAGAGGCGGAAGAACGGAAGCAGCCCCGCGGCGGGGCGGCCGTAGTCACGCCAGACGAGACAAGACTTGGACCCCTCAAAATGTCACGAAACAACCCATAAAACTCCCTCCTGGGCGTATTCTCAAGACCAGCGAAAACGTGTCCACACAAGAGCCTGTCCCCCGGGGCGGGGACTGGGCACAGCTGGCCTGGGCCTGAGGTTTCCTCTGCCCGTGACAGAAGGTCCCGACTTCGACTGTGCTGACGGTCACGCAAGGGGGACCGGTACTAAAAGCCCCCCAGGTTGTGCCCTTTAACAGGTTGATCTTACGGCATGTAAGTTATACCTTGGTAACGCGTTTTGTTTTGTTTTTTAAATAGGCTTCAGGAACAAGGCATTCCCAGAAGTACAGAGGGACGGTCGCAGCGACACATCAGGAGGCTGTTGGAGTCACGGAGGCTCCGGCCGGAATGGCAGCCTCAACAGCACGAGGCAGCGCTTGATCCAATTCCAGAGACACCTGGGCTGCGCGAACGCAGCAGAATGTTTTCCACGGTCCTTCCGCACGCGGAGAGCCCAGCGGGACAAGAATCACGGACGACGCAGAGGACTGGAGCCCACACGGCACCCTAGCCGGTATTATTCCTGGGACGGTGCACCAGCAGGTGCAGTTTCCGTTCCCTCCCAGGGCCGTGGGTTGGTCCACAGACAGGAAATCTGCCTCCACTCATATATACGTACACATACATACATATATATATATATATATATATATATATATATATATATATATATATGTATATATATATATATATATATAAGAGATTTTATTCACTATTTTTAGAAAGGAAAAGCAGGGAAGGAAGAAAAGGAGACATCCATGTATGGTTGCCTGTCACCTGCCTCCAGCCACGGACCTGGCTGGAGACCTGGCCTGCAACCTGGTTATGTGCCCTGGCTGGGGAATCGAACCAGTGACACTTGGGTTTGAAGGCTGGCGCTCCATCCACTGAGCCGCACCAGCCAGGGACCTGCTATAATATTTTAAAATGGCAGTGTTCTTATTTGGATCGCTGTTACTTTAGAAAAATTAAACAGCATTTTTGTTCTTACTTCGAGGATGTGTTAGCATCGACTGCACTGACTCTTCTTTGTTTTTTGTTTTGTTTTTTAAAGATTTTATTATTTTTAGAGAGAGGGGAAGGGGGAGAGGGAGAGGGACATCGATGTATGGTTGGTTGCCTTTCACCTGCCTCCAGCCGTCTTCTTTGTTTTTTAACAAGCCTTTCATTGTAGACTAGCTTTCTGTCTCCAGAAAAATTGTGATGCTATTACCCCCCAAAATTTCACACACCCCACTCTGTCCCTCTATTATGTACACCTCCTATTAAGACAGACGTTTGTCCCAAGGAATGAACAACTACTGATACATTAGCACTGAGGTTCGTCATTTATTCCAACTTCCTTCACTTTTACCTAACGTCCTTTCCTGTCCGGGACCCCACCCAGGGCACCGCACTGCCTTCAGCAGCCAGGCCTCCTGAGGCTCCTGGCAGCTTCTGACTGTCCTTTTTTGTCTTTCTTTCTTTTCTTTTTTAAATTTTATTGTTGTTGTATTACATCCATCCTGACTGTCCTTGATTTTGATGAGCTGGACCATTGGGAGGACTCGGGAGGGCTCTGGGGGGTGTCCTTCATGGGAACTGCTTTGTCACCATTAGCCTGGGGCTGTGGGTGTGGGGCGCCCAGGGGGAGGTGCCCTTCAGGTTGGGGCACCCGCTCCCGGTGAGACTCGTCCAGTGCTGGCCACCTGGCTCACCTGGCTGAGGTGTGCCTGTCGCCCTTGTCCCTTGTCCCAGGCCAGCGCCTTACTTCGTCTGCGCGCTGGGCTCTGCGGAAGGGTGTCACTATGCCCAGCCACAGGTTGTGGGGGCACAGGCATCACTCCCCTCTGTGAAGGTGCAGGACCCCAGAAATGGGAGGAATTGTGCAGGGGGGATTTATTTATTCTCTCAGTTGTTGATTTTATCAGTAGGACCGGTATTTGTCACGGATTTTGCACTAGAACCTAATAACACTTTATTTCGTCACCAGGCGGTTTCAGCTGTGGCTGGAGAGGTGCCCACCCTGGATGCCACCCTCCCAGGCTTCCCGGCTCCCCAGTGGGTGACGCTCAGTGGCGCCCCCTCTGCTCCCCCCTGAGCCTGCTCAGTGACGGGGTCCCCACACCCTCCGGCTCTCTGGGTCGTTTCTGCCCCAAGTTACAACAGCCGGCTTTCTGGGACCTTCCTCCGCTGAAAGCTGCCTCCGGCGCCTAGCGGGCAGGGACCGCCGACGGGCCCCACCAGCCCCTAATCACGGTGCATCACGCTCCTCAGCAGCTTCGCTGCTCGCGGGGACTGCGGAGCACTGAAGTTTCCTTTGTGCGACATCATTCCTCCGCTAATGCTGCGGATTGAATCGGTGGTGGTGTTCACGTAAGTGATTGTGGTTTTGGTTTTTTAGAGACTTAAAAGCACGTTGATTTAATTGTGCTCTAAAATGATGTGAAACGTTAACATAATCAGTATTCAAACAATTTGTATGCGGAAAAGGCTACCTTCTTCTACCCTACGGCCAGCACAACGGGGCGACTGAGATCTGCTCTTTGTGTGGGGGTGAGCCTTCCGTTAAAGAGACGAAGTGAGCCCAGGCTGTGTGTGTGTACACATGTTCCTCTATGTATGTGTGCGGATATGCACACATGCGAGCCTGTGTGTGCACGCGTGTTTGTGAGTTGACGGTGGAGGCCTGTACGTGGATGCCTGTGCTCATGTGTGTGAGTGTGTAGCTCCCACCTTCCTTACGTAGTGGTTACGTGCTGATGACGCTTTCCCACCCCGCACGAGGCTCCGCTGGTTGGCGTGTCAGCCGGTGCACCAAGGGTGGTGGGTTGGATTTCCACTTGGGGTGCGTACGGGGCCACCGATGGGTGTTTGTCTCTCTTTCTCCCCTGCGTCTCTCTCTCTACAAGCATCAAAACGTGTCCTAGGGTGAGGGTTAAAAAAACATGCAATGCACCCCAGGGCAGGGCAGGGCCGGGCCGGGCAGAGCAGAGAGGTCCCACCCTGCCTCCTGCCACCAGCCCTGGTCCTGAACTGAGGCTCCCCGTGTGCTCAGCTGTCCCCTCCTCTGCACCTGGGGGCCCTCAGGCTGTTGGCTGTCAGATGGAGCAGCATGTGCATGTCCCCACTTTCTCAGTGTGTCTTTGGGGTGTCCTTCACCTCACTGGGGTACGGGTTGCCTCCCCCTTCCTTTCCCACCTTCTGCCCCTAGTGAACCCCGAGACGAGGGCCAGAGAAAATGGCATTTGCAGGAACGAAGGTGCCGGTGGCGACAGCCAGAAAGCACACCAGTCCCCAGAAAGGAGCACGTGCAGTCCCACGGGGCCCACACCACCTGCCAGGACGCGAGGCCGGGGCTGCTCTGCTCCCTGGCCCCGGGGGCCGCCCTTTGGTTTTGTCCCGGGTGTAGGTGGGGCAGGGCAGCTTCCCTCTTCCCCTCTGAGGCTCCTTGTTCCTCCAAGTCAGGGGTCGGCAGCCAGCAGACAGGTCCCCATGGCCCCCCAGCCCTGGCTCTTGTGCTGAGGGGTCTCTGGCTCTGTCCAGCGCATCATGAAGTCACTGTCCACGCCAGAGCCTTGGCCTGTGCCTGCGGTTGGGGGCAGCACTGAGGGGAGGGGAGAGAGCACCCCGTCCTCTGCGGCAGAGCGGGCAGGTCGTGGCCCCGGGGCAGCCCGCAGTCCCCCGGACAAACTGCTGGGTGGCCCCCAGGGGGACCAAGGGGACCTGCAGGAGTTCGGGCGCCTGGGGAGGACACAGCTGGCAGGACGCTGGGGGGTGGCACAATGGCCCTCAAAGAGCTGACGCTGGTCCGTGGACGGAGGGAGGTGAGCTGATGGGGACCCACATTCAGGCTGACGCCGGTTGGGGGGGCTTCCCCTGGGAAGGAGACTTGGGAAAGCTGACTCAATGAGCAGCTGTTGAGGGGAACCGGGAGGGACTGGGGCCCTGGGGCTGATGAGCGGCCGGGAGTTGGGACCAGGTGAGCTGCTGGCCTGAGTGCAGCGCGGGGTGTCCCACCAGCTCCTTGTCAGGCCCTGCACTGGGGCTGCTGGGGGCCCGGAGCCGGCTGGGCCCCACCCTTCACCCTGCACCTGGCCGGCTCCGCCTCCCCCAGATGCCCCAGGGGCCCCAAGGCTCCTCCCTGGCTCCTGGCCCCGTGTAGGGTGTGGGCCACACACACCAGGCCGCTGACCCCTCTCCAGAGATTCTGCCCCCAGGACCCCGCTGCAGGCTCGGGGCGCGTTCTGGAGCAGCTGTGGGCCGGGACACGTGTGGGCTTGGGGACCTGGCTCCAGTGGGGACTCTGGAAGTGGCTGACGTGCTGTGTTTGGAATAATTTTGCACTTAACTCAGGAGGGCAGCTGAGGCCCAGGGCCCCCAGCAGTTTCACCTGCAGCCTCGCAGGCGGCAGGGTCCTCCTCGTCCGAGCCCCCTCGGCCTCTGCGCCCCAGGGCCGCTCAGGCCACCTGGCCGGGATGAGTCTGCTGTGAGGGTCACGGAGGAGGGGAGCCTGATGACAGGAGGGACAGCCCGCACAGTGGACGTGCCTGCGCCCAGCCCTCCACCCAGAGGCCAGGGCTGCCTAGGGGGGCAGCCCCACCCGCCACCGCACATGGGGACCCGGGCTGCGCCTGGCCAGGGGTCAGAGGTGGCTGTGGGGTAAGGCCAGCCGGCGGGTCAGGTCAGGGAAGGCCAAGAGCACCGAGTCGTGACCTGTTCCACCACCGAGCGTTGGACCTCAGAGGAGGACATTCTGACCCTGGTCCCAGGGGGGACGGCCTTGGGGACATAGCACTGAGCGAAGGAGCCAGACACGGGGGGCCACGTGCTGTGTGACCCTCTCACAGGGGTCCCTGGAGTTAGACCCAGAGAGACGGGTGGGCGGTGGGAGCTGGGGGGGGCCCGGTGTTTGCAGTCAGGGTCCGGGGGGCGCCCTGGAGCGTTTCCTGCACCGAGGTGAGCCACACAAAACTCCCGTTTGCCGGGCTCCTCTAAGTCCCGTTTTCACTGTGCCGTGACCTGTTCGACCTGCGGTAGCGTTCCATCTAAAACCCGACCTGTCTTCATGAAAAACTACTCCGGCACTGAGGTCTCTCTCCCTCCCGCCTCTCCCTCCCCCTCTCTCTAAAAGTAATCAAAACATCTTTAAAAACAAACAGACAAAACGCACGTCACATCGGCGGGCGCCATAAAGCCAGCCGTGCGTGTGCCCGTACGCTTACAAAACGTAGAGGTGAAATTCACACAATTGACATTCAACCTGTCACAGCGGGCAGGCCAGCGGCTCCCGACGTTCCCACTGCTGCGAGGGGAAACCGGTGCCCGCGGGCGGTCCCCGCGCCCCTGCCCGCCCCGGACAGCTGACGCCCCTGGGGTCGCACAACGCCCGGCCTCCGGATCTGTCCTCTGTCACACGGCAGAACGTCGCGGAGGGTCGTCCACGCCAGGGCGTGCAGCAGGGCTTCCTCCCTCCTCCCGGCAACTCGTAGGCCGTGGGTGGGCTCCCTTGACCGCCCTGTGGGCTGGCTGGGGGCCCGAGCGAGGCCACAGGTCCAGGGCGACACTGTGGAGGCTGGGCCTGACTTCGCAGACACCCACTCCCTCCTGTGGCCGTGAGGACCCGACCAGCGGCCCCGGCACGGCCCGGACATCACCACACCTGCTCCCTGCTGCGGCCACCCGCCGGGCGGCACCGGCCCAGGAGCGCCCCCCCCCAGGGGCCACCCCGCCACCGCAGCTGGTGCGGAGCCCGCCCCTCGTGGCCGGAAGCCGGGGGCGGCCCGCCGGAAGCGGTGGGGTGCGCGGCCCCGCTCCACCTGCTGCTGTTTTTCTCCTGCTTCAAGTTGAGTCTGTTGGGCCCGCTGGGCACGAGGCTGGGTCTAAAATAAACCGGAGCTGCGCCGGCGGTGGGCTGGCTCCGCGGGCTGGAGGCGGCTCCAGCGGGCGGGGGTGTCGCCGCCCAGGCCCTGGGCCGTCCCTCGCAGCCCAGCTGCCACTTCCTGGGGGCCGGCGGCCAGAGAGAGGCCGGCCCGGGCCTGGGGCCCCGAGTGTGGTGGACACGGTCTCCTGCGCCCCCGCCGGGCACGGCCCTGCTGCTCCCAGAGCCTAAACCGAATACTGTGCTGGCCTCACGTCGCACGGCGGGCAGCCCGGCAGCCCTGCTCTCCCACTGGCATCCCGGGCGTAGCGCCCGCGAAGTTCCAGGAAGCTGGCTTCTCAGCAGATGCCCAGGACCCACCCTCAGAGCCCTTGGAGGGGCCGCAGCCCGGCGGCACCTTGATGCCCTCCCGGCGAAGCTGATTTTGGATGCCTGGCCTCCAGGACTGTGAGAGAACCCATTCCCGAGGCCAGCGGCCCAGGCAGTGGTCATTTGCTGAGGCCGCCCCAGGCCCGGACACCCGTGAAGGCAGTGCAGAGAGCAGCCCCGTCCAGGAGCCACGGAGGGGGCCCTGCCCCGTGCGAGCCGGGTCAGCTGGATGGATTTCGAGGGCGCATGAAGGGCTCTGCAGACCCCCGAAAGGCAGGCTGAAAGCGGCCGAGTCACTGCGGACCGGTGCCGTAGCCACCTGGTCCCGGGTCCAACACGCCCACAGCCCGGAGACGGCACAGCATGGCAGGGGATGGGGTGGGGGTGTCACCGTTGCTCTACAGGGCTGAGGCTGCCCCAGGCTGGGGTCCCGTGTCACCCCTTCCCACGGGACCTGGCAGCTTCTCCTGGGGACACAGCCAACGGCGCCCGCGGGGACCCCAGGAACATCTGCCCTCCAAAAGGCCTTGCCTGACAGTCCTTCCCACAGACGGCTCCGCTGTGCCGGGGCCATCAGGGCACCCACAGCACAGCCGCCGCCCCCGGGGCCGGCCCAGGACGGCAGGTGGGACAGAGCCGCACCCCAGACCTGTTCTGCCAAACCCGCGAGCCTCCGGATGGGGCAAGGTCACAGCGGACAGCTCACTCGGGGATGGAGGGAGCTGCCCTGGCCCTGAGCTGACCTAAGCAGGGGGTCCCCTATGTCCTGGCCCTGGGCAGCGTGGAGCTGGTCCAGGAGGAGGGAGCCGGGGAGACATTTCTAAAGCAGGAAACAAATAGGGGGGCAGCAAGAAGCCAGCGATGGGGGAGGCCCACAGGAGTCCCGACAGCCCATGCGAAGAGCCAGACTCCAGACAAGCCCACGCTGGTGCAGGGAGACTGAGCTCATGGCGGCCGGGACCACCCCCCGGGGCACAGGGGACCCCTGGTGCTGTCTCAGGACCCCCCGTCCCCCGTGGGGAGTTCACTGGCAAGGCAGCCGCACCACAAGCCCGCAAGCCGCGCTCTGCAGAGGGACACCCCCACCCCCAGGCGTATGTGCACTTGGACTCCACGTTCGGTGCTAACATCTCCGCTCCCACGGGCTGGGAAGTAGGAAGTCAGGCAGGAGGGGAGGGGACAGAAGGCCGCAGAGCCTATGGGGGACTCGGAGCAGAAGGCAGGGTGGCGGGGCACAGGGCTCAGGGACGCTGGCCGCGTGCGGGGAGTGGGGTCCGAGGCAGCAGCCCCCCCACTCATTCGCCTACCCCCACCCCTCCTGGGGCTGCAATGGCGGCCCGCTGGGCACAGCCTGCTCTGGCCCACCCGGAGGGCCTCTTATTTTCAAGTTTGTGGACAGAACTCAGTCACACTCAAGCCCCAAGTGGCAGCTCCCTCCGCCCCGGGCCCCTGGGTTTCGTCCTGTTTCCACGGCGGGAGTCCCTGGCCTCGGCGGCGGGGGCACCGCTGAGTTGGCCCCAGGGTCTGCGTTCCACTCTCGGTCTTTCTCCGATGGACTCGGTTAAAAAAGAAACGTGCTCCACTCCTGGCCCCACCCCGCCCACTCCGAGCCGTGTGTGAACAGAGCCCCTGCCAGGGTGACATCTGGACCCGCTCCACTTCTGCGGTGACCTCGACAGCCACCGCGTGTCCCCAGAGTGCAGAAGTTGGCCCCGCGTCTCACGGCATCACCTCGCGCGCCTGGCCCTGGGTGTGCAGGGAGGGTGCTGAGTGGCCAGGACCTGATAGCCGCACCGGCCGGGGGCCCGGAGCTGGTGCCAACAGGAGGCCGGTGGGCGGTGGAGCCACCCCAGGACCCTCAGCTGGGCACATCTGCGCTGTCACCCTCCTGGTCCCAGGCTGGTGGGAGGCGGCCCTGGCTCTGCCTAGTGGCACGAGTCATGTGGGGCAGCGTTTGGGGTCTCGTTTCATGGGGAAGGAAGCCTGGTGGCAGGTGCTTACGGGACGAGGGGCCAGGACTAGGAAGTCAAGGGTGGGGGTGGCGGACGGCGTGTGCGGGGACAGGGGGTTGCCCTTTCCCCAGCAGGGGCGGGGGCAGGGTGCCGACACCCGCAGAGCCCGGGCCCAGGCCCGCGGGGCCCCGAGGAGGCGTCCTCCGCGGGCAGGTCGCCCGGCCCGGAGTGTGTGAGCTCCCCTGCCCCCCAGGAGGGAACGTGGGCTGAGGCTCCGGCTTCAACGCCAAGCCTGGGGAGATTTATAGCTCGATTTAGCTCTTGCGTGTCCCACATCATGACGAGTAATTTATCAAGTGCTTCCACGCAAAGACAACAGCTGAAAAATTAATCCCCAAAGCAAATGATTAACTCTCAGCGGGGCTGAGCTGCCCCGTTTCCCAGGCCCCGCTGTCCGGCACCCGTCCGGCAGGCAGTCCGTCCCTCTCCCTCAGCGGCTGCGGTGGCGACCGGCGGGTCACCTCGGCCAGCCACCAGGGCTCATCACTGGCCGCTCCGGACTCCTGTGGCCCCAGCGTTCTCCCCAGTGTGTGTCTGCCCTGATCTCCTCTTTATATAAGGACCCCAGTCATGTGGCATTAGGGCCACACCCTGGTGACTTTATTTGAACTTCTGTCTTACAAGGTCCTGTCTGGGAACACGGCCACATCCTGAGGAACCGGGGCTACGGCTTCAGCATACGAATGCGAGGGAGGCACAGGTCAGTCCTGACACCCCCAACAATTCTCTCCTTCACCCTGACTGCTCACCCAGCTTCCTCTCCGGGTTCCCTTGGGCTGG
Source organism: Noctilio leporinus (assembly GCA_004026585.1). Classification (NCBI taxonomy): domain Eukaryota; kingdom Metazoa; phylum Chordata; class Mammalia; order Chiroptera; family Noctilionidae; genus Noctilio; species Noctilio leporinus. The sequence continues at coordinate 153,254 of PVIW01001236.1, forward strand.
AGGTCAAGGCCACCTGGTGTGGGGGGAAGGGCCGTGGACGGGGGTCAGGGCCCTCGAGCCCCTTTTACAAATGGCCTAGTGATCTTAGGCAAGATGTGTGTGTCCCCTGTCCGGGGAAATGGGGACTAAGGGGTGAATTGGACAACATGGAAGGTCCCTTCTGCCTTGACAGTCTTGGGCTTCCATCGGTCACTTTGGTGATGGGGGTTTAAAGTCAGTCTGTACGGGGTCTTTCTATGAGTTACCCTTGTAGCTAGGACTGAGGCTCCAGGGGCCAAGAGCTTAGCCACGCTGGACATCATTGGTCACCAAGACAGGACCCTGAGACAGCCACTCGCTTCCACGGGGTGACTCAGGGTCCCAGTGCTGCCACTTTCAACACAGCCTCTGAGTTTGGGGCCTGTTGGCATCCAGGTGGCGGGCGGGTGAAGAGACAGCTCCTGGAGGCCAGGGCACCCGGGCCATCCTGCCTGCAGGGCACGGGCACCTGGCGGCCGGTCAAGCCACGTGCGGCCAAAGGAGAGGCCGAGGGCTGCCTGGCCAGCGTATGGCAGGGAAGCCGCACTCTGAATAAAGTTGTGAAGAGAACCCGAGGGGATGGGGATCTCTGGTGGCAGGAAGTCCCCAACGTGGGTCACAGCTTCCACACAGTCTCCCTGTGGGGAGAAGCGGGAGTGACTGTGTACTGGCACTCTTGGGTCGACGGGAGCCTCCCCAGCGCCGCCCTGGTGGTGGCCCTTCCCGGGGGCCTGCTGATTAGAACTCACACACACACACACCTCTGACCTCCAGCCACTTCTGCTACGTCCCACTTTCCCCCCAGGACCCTGGCTCTGATGGGACCCAAAGGTGTCCCCCTGGGACAGACCCGGAGGCCAGCAACACACTGCCCATGACTCCCTGTGGAGCTCTGCAGAAGGTTCTAGAACTGCTTCTAGAACCGGTCGCTTTGGGGGGCGGGCTCCCTGTGGCTCCTACTCTCTGCCATGAGTAAGAACTTGAGGGGGTGTAGCTGATCACATTTTATTTTAATTAAGATTTTATAGTTTGGAACATTTTTAGGTTTATGGAAAAACTGAGCAGAGAGAGCTGCCCCTGAACCCCCCCCCTTGTTCCCCTATGAAAACACGGTGAGTTACTGTTCCATTTGCTACAGAGGACCAGCCCATGGGGGTACGTTACTAAGGGAGCCCACGGCGGACGAAGGTCGGGTGGATAATGTCCTGGACCCGGCATGACAGGTGCGGCAGTGCAGTTCCATCGCCCGAAAGCTCCCTGTGCTGTCTCTTCACCCCTCCTTCCCTCCCCCGGCCCCAGGCCACCACCGAGCTGCTCTCGGTCCCTTAGTTTGGTCTTTCCCAGAGCGTCACATGGTTGGAATCACACCGTGTGTGGCGGCCTCTCGCTTGGTGACACCCATTTGTTTCCTCCCTGGCTTCTCGGCTTGAGCGCGCGTTCCCTTCCATCACTGGGCACGTTTCCTCATCTGCAGGGACCAACGTGTGTCTGTCCATCCATCCGCCTAGTGTCACTAGGCGACACTGATGATGTTGTCACACAGCCCCAGCCACCCGTGTCCTGGTGCCGCTGCTGCGACTCGTTCGGACCCCACAGCGTCCGTATTTCACCTGCTCCTTACCCGCCAGGCAGGCGCCAAAGCTTCCCCTTCCCCACGCGTACCGAGCGCCAGAGTCGCCGGCCTGAGGTCTGCGTGGGCGACAGACCAGAGGCACCCAGGCAAACGCGCCTGCCCACCCCCGGTGAGTCCCCAAGTGAGGGCTGCACCCAGGCCCGCTCACCCTAAGGTCCCTGCTGTGAACCCTGGAGTGGAAGCTTCTGGACGCCTGTTCTGGAGGAACAGTGGGTGGACTGAGTGATTAGCTCTGGCTCTGAGGCCCGATGTGGCCCTGGGATGCTGGGGGCTCCCCATGGAAGCCAGGCCAGGCCAGCAGCCCTGGGAGGGGTGGGTGCCTGCAGAGCAAGGCCAGGGTGGCCACAGAGAGCTCCCACTTTCACAGCCACAGCCCTGAAAGATAAGCAGAGAGACCCCCTCATGACTCGGGGGGCTGGGCCTGGAGACTCCAGGAAGGCAAGCAGTTTTCCGGGGCCCCGCGGCAAGCAGCGCCCCGGCCTGGCCTGCACCCCCAGGTTGGGCCCTCGCCTCCCAAAGCTGAGAGGCGGAGATGGGCCGGCGAGGGTGCCGACGGGGGCTGAGTCACTGCCACCATGCGAGCACGTTCTCCCTCACAGTGACAGTCTGGACAAATAGATTAAATACCAATTGAGACTAAATGCCACCAGGAACTCTGATCATCCTTCATCTTTTAAACAAAGAGACAGCACGTGGAGCTGGGAAATGAGGCCACGCTGTGGGGTGGGAGCCCGGGGCCCTCGCTCTCTGCCGGGCTCACGGAGCAGGGGGATGACGCCGCTCCCCGCCCCCCCTGCCCCCCGCCCCCCGGTCGGGGAGACTAGCTGCCCTGGAGCAGCCCCGGCCCCATGCACAGGAGCCGCTCCTCACTGCAGCCTGGCCTTGCCGGCTCGGTGGCCTGCAGCCAGGGGCCACGCGTTCCCATTTTCTGGACGCTGGCACGGGGCTCCCAGCGGCAGGCGGTGTCGGTTTGCCCTGAGCGAGTGCCCAGCAAGGCACAGCTGGTGCCCGTGGCCCTTGTAGGGTGCTGCCTGGGCAGGGGCCCCGATCTCCGCTGGGCAGCCGGCACCTGGCCTCCCTCGTCTGCGACAGGTGAACAACATCCGTGTCCCCTCACAGGGATGGGACGTGGGCCTAGGAGAATCTTCTGGAAGGTGCGCAGCCCAGGGCTGGGCACTCTGTGTGCCTCCGTCCACCGCCTCCCCCTGGAGACCCCAGAGTGTGCGGAGACCTGGCTCTAGGGTGGACACGGGACGAGCCAGCTGAACGAGACCAACATGAAGCCCCTAGGTTCCTGCTGGACGTGACAGTGACACGGCTTCCCCACGAGACTCACCGCCCGAGCACGTGTGCACAGTCGGGGCGGACGGCGCGTGAGCACGCAGGTCTGGGTTTCCCTTACATGTGAACGGACTCCGTTTCTTAGGTCGCTGTTGGGTTTAGAGGAAAACTGTGGAAAGCCCAGCGTGTCCGGGTGCTGAGCCCCTTTTCCTTCAAGATCACTGCTCCTCGCTCTTCTCATGTCAGACCCTCTCCTTCCCACATCCCCGCCTGTGCGCCGTGTGGTCCGTGACCACTGCCCGTTCGTGGACACGCCTGTGCAAGCCCGGCTGCGGGACGCAGTCCCAGATGTGCTGGGTCAAGGGGAATTTGCATATAAGATTTTGAAAGAACTGATGAGCTGTCCTCCAAAGATAGGCCAGTGTCACCTGTCCCCAAATGCGAGAGAGACTCCTGCCCAAAAGGGAGATAACCAGGCGCACAAAGCCCGCAGCCCCCAGTGTCCTGGCTGGGAGGCCCTACCCCGGGGCTGTGTACCCCCGAGACGGCCTGGGGTGAGGGGGTCCTGCAGAGACCACAGCCCACGGCCACACAGAAACTTCACCTGAGCAAAGAACACAAACGCGTTAGGGAGACATGTGCCAAAGCTGCAAGACAGAAAACGTGGTGGAGGCCCAGCCCCCGGGGGGCCCCATGAGGTCTGTTGAGAAGCCAGTTCCCCTCAGTGGTTGCGGTGGGGCCTGTCCCGCACACCTGGCGGGAACGAGTAGCCCGGACCACCAAGATGGGACCGAAAAAGGAGAAAGAAGCTGGAGAACTAACTCAGGCGGACGTCAAGACTCATGGAGATGCCGGAATCCAGACAGTGGCGCGAGGCGAGCGGAGCAGGCGACCCCTCGGGACCAGACCCGCGTCCGCACTGTGGACACCGAGCGGAGGCCCCTGAACGGAGAGAGCATTCATAGCGAGGTCCCCGCTCCTCATTTCTGCTGCAGGTGGAATGTGCTCCTTGCTGGGTCAGCCTGGGTGAGCCTCGCCCATGTTACGACTGTTCTCAAAGGCCCGCCCCACTTCTGGTGCTGTCGTTTTTCCTGGGAGCCTCTCCTTCTGTCTTTCATTGATGGAGACCCCCTTGCTTCCTTTCCTTTGGCTGCTTTGGGTTTACTTTACCCTTCTGTCAGCTGAAGGGTTTGACGGACTACTTCCCCGTTTTCTAACAGGGAGCAAGAGAAAGGTTTATCTTGATGACTATTTTGAGTGAACTTCCCAAGAAAGCGTAGGCCGTTCTAGAAATGCCAACTAGGTCAAGCTGGCTGAGACGCTATTCAAGTTTTCTATGTCCCGGGTTTCTGTCTGTTCTGACCGTTGTTGACAGAGGGATGGTGAAATACCCGATCGTAAGTGTGCACGGGTCTATTTCTCCTGGCAGGCCTATCAGGTTTTGCTTTTGTATTTGGAAGCTCTGTTATTCGGCACCTAGGTGTTTAGGGCTCTCTGTCCTTCTACAGGACTCACTCTGTATCATTCCTCACTAACCTTCTGTCGTCTGTTACTTTTCTTTGTTCTAAAGTCTACTTTGATACTGACAATAGCCACTCCAGTTTTCTTTTGATCTTTTGATTGGTGTTAACGTGGAACATCCTTTCCACTCTCTTGGTTGTAACATATCCGTGTTTCTATTTTGCCTTCCTTGGGGGCACCTTGCGCTTTCATCCCACTTGGTCCTTCTGCCTTTGAACTCGGGGTGTTTATGCCACTTACGTTTAATGTGATTGTTGACCATGGCTAGCTTTAGCTGTTCTTGTTTTCCATTTATTTTGTAAGTCTTTTATGTATGTTGTCCTCCCTCCCCTTCTTCTTCATTTGGTTGAGTATTTTTATGATTCCGTTTTATCTCCCCTACAGCTTATGAGTTCTAAGTCTCTGTTTTGTTATTTTAGCAGTTGCTTTAAGGGGTTCTCATGTCCTCCCTTCCTTGGGATCAAGTGATGTAGTGTGAGGCTCTTACAATGTTACCCTTCTACTCCTTTCCTCCTGCTTTTGCAACTTTTTAAATAGATTTTTAAAAGATTTTATTTTATTATTTTTAGAGAGAGGGGAAGAGAGAGAGGCAGAGGGGGAGAGAGACATCTATGTATGGTTGCCTTTCACCTGCCTCCAGCCACAGACCTGACTGGAGACCTGGTTTGCAACCTGGTTATGTGCCCTGGCTGGGAATCGAACCAGCGACCTTTGGGTTCGCAGGCCGGCACCTTATCCACTGAGCCACCAGCCAGGGCTTGCTTTTGCGATTTTAAGCATAATATACCTTCACATGTGTTCATCCCCAAACTGCATTTTATTTCTGTTTAAGCTGCTAACTTTGAAAGGGATCCTAGTTGAAAACTGTCTTTACATACTCGAGTAGTTACCCTTCTTGGTCTTCATCCCTTTCAGTGTTATCATCCAGCGTGATTTTCCTTTGCCCCGACAGACAGCCCTTAACGCCTGCCACCAACCAGCACCCTTTCTTTACTGAACAAAACTATGATGCCTTTTTCTCTGTTTCCTTTGGAATAATTTCTAATGCTACTTCTTCAAGGTCACTATTCTTTCTTCTGTGACATCTGACCTACCATTAATCCCCTCCTGTGTATTTTTTTATGTCAGACTTTGCAGTTTCATCCCTGGAAGTTGGATTTAAATGAACATTTAAAGAAAAATTTAATTGTGGTAATATACACGACACAAAATTTGACTTCTTAACCATTTTTAAGCATATAGGTTCAATGAATTTTAAAAATACCTTCCACATCTCTCTACACTTTTTGAGCTATGGAATACAGTTACAATGATTCTTTAATATCCTCATCTGCAGATCCTGATGTCTGTGTCAGTCCCTGGCCAGTTTGGATCAACAGATTTTTCTCCTCACCGTGAGTTGCATTTTCCCGTTTCTCTGTATACCTGGGAGTTTATGAAGAATGACCCACATTGCTGGATATTTCAGTATTCTTACAAATATCCCTGCACTTTTTTCTGGTGCCACTGTTCCTGGACAGAGTTCGATTCTTTCAGGTCCTGGTTTCCAGACTTGCTGGGGAAACCAGGGCCATGATTAGTCTGGGCTACGCACTGTCCAGGGTCGAGCAAGACCCCCGGGAGTCTTCCCCAAGCTTCACGAGTTATCAGTGTCCTTTTTTATTTTCGGTCTGGTGGGAGGGAAGAGGCACTGCCTGCCTATCCTATGTGACTTCCAGACTTAGCTCTTTGATCCGTTGGTGATGTCCTCACATGCAGGCGCCCGGATATGGCCAAGTGCAGAAGGGGCCCCCCTGGGCGGCCGCATCCTCCCTGGCCCTCTGCCCTGCAAACAGCAGCCCCCGGGGTCCCCCTGGACTCTCAGTCCTTTTCCTCCCACCTGAGTACCCGCCCAGCCTCTGCCTGGGTGCTGTCGCCCTGTGCTGAGCCTGGGAAGCATCTCATCTTTCTGTCTTCACGGGTCCCCGTCACTTGTGGTCTGATGCCAGGGGTCTTAAAGTCTATTGTTTCATAGATTTTGTCTGAACTTCGGTTGTTCCTGTGGAATCCCGGTGTGGCTGTCTACGGCCACAGTGGAAGTTCAGAAGAAGGCACTGGAAAGAATTTCTAGGAACTTCGGGTCGAGATGGCGCCTTCAGTAAACACGCTCACCCTCTCCTACAGCCACATCAAAATTACAACCAAAACATACCACTGTCACTCGGAACTGTCAGGAATTGAGATGAATGGAAGCCTGAGAACACAGCATTAAAGAAACCACGTCCATCCAGACAGGCAGGAGGGGCACAGATGTGGAATGAGCTGGTTCCTCACCCGCGAGTGGCGGCTAAAAATTCGGGAGTGAGGAGTCCCAGCCCCACACCAGGCTCCAGCCCAGGGTCCCCACAACTTCTGGCTGCGAAACCCAGCAGGGACCGAGTTGGAGCAGAAACTTCTCTTGCGGAACCCACACGCGGACTCACGACACAGACCCACCCCTCGGCGCTCCAGCACCGGCGGCATAAAGGGAGGAACCCATGTGTTTGGCATCGAGGTGGGAGCTAGGGGACAGCTTTCTCCCAGACAGAAAGGTGGGTGGCGCCATTGTTCCTTTTCTGAGCCCCCCACTCTCCCCCAAGAAAGCCGTAGAGCCGGCAGGCGGTGCCACACCTGGGCATCCACCCGGCTCACAGTCTGCCCCACGCGAGTCTCCTGGGACTCCGTCCCGTCCAAGTATGGGCCCATCTCAACTGTTCGCCGTGGCTTCTCCCCGTGAAGGGCTGGTCTTGGCTCCAGCTGCCCAGCGTCCTGAATCCTCTCACACAGGCCACAGCTGCCTCAGGGGCCCCTGGCCCGGCACCAGCAGCCACCGGCCTAGGTTCGCAGCCTGGCCTCCCCTGCCCAGCACACGGAGCAGCACCTCAGGCTGCTTTGCAGCCCAGGCAGGGTGGCCCCGGGCAGAGCCCAGGTGGGGCCGACCTTGGCCTGCACCTCCCAGGAAACCCCAAGGCCGGCGCACCCACTGGACAGCTACAGGCCACACTGGAGCCCCGCCACCTGCCCCGCACAGCAGACCCTCCATGGAGGGCGGAGGGTGGTGGCCAGTGGTCACAGCCAGTCCTTGCAGCTGACTGGCCTGGACGGATCCCTCCCATTGACCTGCCAACAGCAACCAAGGCTCAGCCCACATGAAGTGCCCAGTTCACAGGAGGGGTGCCCTGTGAGTACCCAGGTTAGGTGATAGGAGAAGTAGTGCTGCTGGGCCCTACAGGACACCTACTACCTGAGGTCACACGACCAAGACACAGAGTCACAGCAGCTGCACCCAACACACGGAAACAAACACAGGGAGGCCAAAATGAGGAGACAAAGGAATAGGGCCCAAGTGCAGGAACAGATCAAAGCTCCAGAAAAAGAGCTAAATGAGATGGAGATAAGCAGCCCATCTGCTGCAGAGTGCAAAGCACCGGTTGTAAGGATGCTCAGGGAACTCAGTGAGGACCGCAGCAGCATAAAAACACCTAGTTAGAAGTGAGGGATCCATTAGTTAAAATACAGAACAATTTATGGGGAAACTACAGTAGGGTGGGTAAAGCCGAGAATCAAATCAATGATTTGAAATATAAGGAAGCAAAAGAAACCTAACAATCGGAACAAGAAGAAGAAAATAATAATGAAAAACCAAGGATAGTATAAGCAGCCCCTGGGCTGGCTTCAAGTGGTCCAACATCTGCATAGTAGGGGCACCAGAAGGAGAAGAGAAAGAGGAGGAAACTGGAAATCTATTTGGAAAAATAATTAAATAAAACTTCCCTAATCTGGTGAAGGAAATAGATAATGAAATTCCAGAAAGCGCACCGTCTCAAACAAAATGGATGCAAAGAGGCCCATTCTAAGACACATAATAATTAAAATGCCAAAGGCATTGTATTTTTTTTTTTAAAGATTTTATTTCATTATTTTTAGAAAGAGGGGAAGGGAGAGAGGCAGAGAGGGAGACAGACATCCATGTATGGTTGCGTTTCACCTGCCTCCAGCCACAGATCTGACTGGAGACCTGGTTTGCAACCTGGTTATGTGCCCTGGCTGGGAATCGAACCTGCGACCTTTGGGTTCGCAGGCCAGTGCCTTAACCACTGTGCTACCAGCCAGGGCTTTGTATTTAATTTTAAAAGAGAGAATCTTAAAAGCAGCAAGAGAAAAGCAGTTGGTTACCTATAGGGAAGTCCCTAAGATTGTCAGCTGATTTCTCAAAAGAAACTTTGCAGGCAAGAAGTATTCAACGTGATGAAAAGCAAGGACCTACAACCAAGATGACTGTACCCAGCAAAGCTGTCATCAGAATGGAAGGGCAGATAAAGTGCTTCCCAGACAAAGTAAAGCTAAAGGAGTTCATCATCACCAAGCCATTATTCTATGAAATGTTAAAGGGGCTTATTTAAGGAAAGATAAAAACTATGAACAATAAAATGGTAATAAATACATATCTATCAACAATTGAATCTAAAAAACAGACTAAGCAAACAAGAACAGAGACAGAATCATGGATACAGTCTTTTGATGGTTGCTAGGTGGGAGGGGTGTTTAGGGGAAATGGGTGAGGAGGGGAGGGGATTAAGAAGTGCAAATAGGGGTCCTGGCTGGTGACACAGTGGATAAGGCGCCGGCCTGCAAACCCAAAGGTCGCTGGTTCGATTCCCAGCCAGGGCACATAACCAGGTTGCAAGCCACGTCTCCAGCCAGGTCTGTAGCTGGAGGCAGGTGGAAGGCCACCATACATGGATGTCTCTCTCCCTTTCTTCCTCCTTCCTTTCCTCTCTCTCTAAAAATAATTAAATCTTTAAAAAAAAAGTAGTACAAATAGGTAGTTACAGAATAGCCACAGGAGTTAAGAACAGTCTAGGAAATGGAGAAGCCAAAGAACTTACATGCATGACCCACAGACATGAACATTGTGGGGGGACCGTCTGAGGGGGGTGAGAGTGCTGGGTGGAGGGGGGCAAAGGGGGGAAAATTGTAACAACAGTAATAGAATAATCAATACACTATAAAAAATGTAGAAAAAAAGCCCTGTAAGTTTCCTAAACAACAGGAAAGAGGGGTACCACCATGAACGCCGCGGCCCTCCTGAAACTCCCACCATCTGCCTGACAGCGCTGCTCTTACTCAGATAAAACCCCCCTTTCCTTCCTGCCCCCACATACGCAACCTCGTGTTCCCATGGTGCCGTCCGTGCTGGGAGCGGAAAAGTGACCATGGCAGCCACGTCGGGACGGGGACTGGTGGTGACCCCTCCGTGGCCGGAGGACAGGAACACTGTCACCCACGCCCAGGCTCACCAGGCGCGCGGTGGCCCCACGGCCAGAGGCCTAGAATGGACACCAAGACCTCCCAGACTCCCCCGAGGTCCGTAATCACAAGTGACCGTGACACGGGCGATCGCGGCTCCGGGGAAAGGGGGCCATGGCCGGCGCTCACCCAGTGACTGCAGCTTCCGCACACGGGCATTTTGTGAGCAACTCCCAGAACGTCTGTCCTCACCGCTGGGCAGGCAGCCTTTGCTGCCCCTCGGGACCTTCCCGCTAGTCCGTCTGTGTCACTGATTCGCCTTGAAGTCCCTCCTTAATTCCCCATCTGCCAAACGCGACCCGAGCAGCTTTGGTTCCTCATCAGCTGATGTCCCATTGGCCTTCAGCCGGGGTGGGGGCGGGGGTGACAGCTTGAGGGGTCCCCCCTGCACCCTGTGCTGTGGGAAGTGCTGGGGACACAGAAGTTCAGCGGACACGAAGCTCCGTCTTGGGGTCTCAGTTTGCTTGCCTGTGAGTTAGGTGGAAATGTCCCCAGGACAGGTACATACCGTGAAGCCTGGTTTGCAGGGACACCCCAAAATGTCGCCACTCTCCAACAATGGTGGCTGGCAGCCTGCTGGCACACGGACCCCAAACCCCGGCCTTTTCTGCTGTTTTCTGTTCCCTTGGCTATGACAGCCTGACATCATCAGGGACCATGTTCAAAACCCTCACTTCAGCCCGTCTCGGCGCTTTGTGGGGACACCGGCACCAGCACGCCCCCGCAGAGGCAGGCTCCCCCGGACCCACCTTAGCGCTGCCCCACGCCCTGCTCTGAGCTGGGGACCAGGGCCGCACGTGGAGCGGGGAGGGGAAGGGAGACTGCAGACCAAGGTCCCCATGGGCAGAGGGGCAATCAACTGAAGCCCCGGTCAGAGTATGTCCAAGGCCACAGGCTAGTCCCACCCGGGACACAGGACAACGCCACGGGGCAGGCAACGTGACGTGATGCCTGTCAGGGTCACCTCGCCCCACACGTGTGACAACGCGCACCCACCTGAGAGCATGTACCTAACTACACCACGCACCTCCTGTCCTGGGTTCCGAAGTGCCTGCGCCCGGGCGGCAGGTGGGGAGCTGGGGGGACAGGGCCGCACGGAGCGAGGGAGGCTGAATTCCCGAGGGCTCCTGGGCGCTGGGCCAGCGTTTCTCGCTCAGCACCGTCCCCAGGGCTCAGCACTCGACTGGCCGGGCTGGTGGGAGCACTGGTTTTGGAGTCACGCCTCCGGGGACAGGGGGCACAGGCCAAGGGGCAGCCTGAGCCCAGGCTGCCAGGAGGAGGGTGGTTGGACCGGCCCAGGCAGCGTCGGACTCAAGAACCCACAGCCCCAGCCATAGCTCTGCCCTCAGCAGAAGCGGTCCTGGAGCCTCAGTTTCCCCATTTATGCACGGTGAGGACTGTGGCACCGGAGGCCCAGCGGAAGTCCCTGGAGACACTTGGGTGAGCCAGCATCTCCCGGCCTCACTGTCCTGCCCTGGGCAATGGGCAGAGGTGCCCCCAGGTGCCGAGTTGCTGTCACTGAGTCGCGCTGGGGACAGAGCCTGGGGACTGTGAGCACCAGGGGAGGCCAGGCCCCAGGAAACATGATTTCATGCGGCTCGTGGGAGGACTGGCCGCTACTTTGCACAGGTCCCGGGCCAGCGGGCAGGACACCCGGGACCTCTCCGGCTCCTGCACACGGAGGCCTTGGAGCCGAGGCTGCCACCCATCCCCCGGACCAGCGTGGGCTGTGAACACCCTCCGCACCCACCCCTGCCCTGTGACCCATGTCACCAAGAAGCCCGGGGGCTGGCGCCAGCCTCTTCCCTCCGTCTGCAACACAGACGTCACAACACCTGTTAGAAGAAGGAAGCATGACTCAGAGCCTTGCCAGGTGACACTGATATTTTAAAGCATAATGAGGATGTTGTCATTGTCACAGACTCCTGAGCTCCGGGCTGGGGTGGCGATGGCTCCCGCAGAGCCAGGACCAGGGGAGTGACCTCGACAGGCCGGGGCTGAGGGGGCAGCGCTGTGTCGGGCCCAGCGGGAGGCCTGGCTTGGGCCCCTGCAGCCTGCTGGGCTCAGGACCGTCACCCCACCTCCCAGGTGCGTCGTGAACAGGGGCTGAGGTACAGGCGGGTGTGACTACAGTGGATGAACCTGCGAACAGGTGAGTGTGAAAAAAGACAGGGGAGTGTGAGTAAATACAGGTGAGGAATAAATGCAGGTGAGTGTGACTACAGTGTGCGAATCTGTGTACAGGTGAGTGTGAATACAGGTGAGTGTGAGTAAATACAGGAGAGTGTGAGTAAACACAGGTGAGTGTGAATAAAGACAGGTGAGTGTGAGTAAATACAGGGGAGTGTGAATAAAGACGGGAGTGTGAGTAAATACAGGTGAGGAATAAATGCAGGTGAGTGTGACTACAGTGTGCGAATCTGTTTACAGGTGAGTGTGAATACAGGCGAGGAATAAATACAGGGAAGTGTGACTACGGTGTGCGCATCTGTGACAGGTGAGTGTGATGCGAGTGTGAATCTGCATAGAGGGATAATAAATACAGGTGTGACTATAGTGTGCACATCTGTGACAGGTGAGTGTGACTACAGTGTGCACGTCTGTGACAGGTGAGTGTGAATAAATACAGGTGAGGAATAAATACAGGTGTGACTACAGTGCGCATCTGTGACAGGTGTGACGCATGTGAATCTGCATAGAGGGATAATAAATACAGGTGTGACTACAGTGTGCATGTCTGTGACAGGTGAGTGTGAATAAATACAGGTGTGACTACAGGGTGCACATCTGTGACAGGCGAGTGTGAATAAATACAGGTGTGACTACAGGGTGCGTGTCTGTGACAGGTGAGTGTGAATAAATACAGGTGTGACTACAGGGTGCGCGTCTGTGACAGGTGAGTGTGACGCGTGTGAATCTGCCCGGGTGAGTGTGAGGAACTGCTGACGAAGCGCAGCGTGGACACCAGCTTGCACCTCCTGAGTCCCGCTGTGAAGTGTGAGCTCTTGCACTCGCACGCCCGCTCGGGGCACCCGGGGTGGCGATGCCCCAGTGCGGCCGCTGCCCAGCCCACCTGCCCCGACGGGCTGCGGTGAAGCCCCCGAACTGTCGGTGGCGGCATTTCCCACCGGGGGTGCGTGACCCAAGACTGAGCCTCTGAATAAAAAGCAAGGTGCCGCCCGTGACAAACCCAGGGCTGCCAGGAAAGCCAGGGCCCCTGAGCGCCTCTCTCCCCCGTTCGCCCACGGGTGCCGCAACCCCCCGGGCGAGGACGGGGGACGGGCAGAGGCCTGGGCACCCCCAGATCCCATCCTCTGCAGGTCACACAATAATCACCCCCCAAAAAGATGCCAGCAGCCTAGCCTGCGGGACCTGTGACGGTGACCTTACAGGGCCGAGGGGCCGCCGCTGTGACTGCGTGAAGGGCCATGAAAGGGGGCAGCGGCCCGGGGCTCTGGGTTCGTCCTCTTTCCTCCCAGGCGTCCTCCTGCCCTTGGAGGAGGGGGTGGGAGGGTCAGAGGGCTAGGGGAGAACTGACGATGAGGCAGAGTTGGGGTGACGCGGGGCCACGAGCCAAGGTGTGTGGTGGTCTCTGGAAGGTGGGGAATCTCCCCTTTTCAGGGAACTGAGAGCAGAGAACAGAGCTGGGGTCTGCACGCGGAGTGAAGGACCAGGAGGGTCCATGAGGCGCCTGCCTCCACGCCCACCCCGAGCTGTGTGACCCCCAGGGAACCGCGCGACCTCTCTGAGCTTCTGGAAGGAACGCCGCCCCACGAGGCCCCATGAAGCGCACGTCAGACTCCCCACCTCCAGAACGCGAAGATAACACACGCAAGTGTCTCAGCCACTAAGTCCGGGGTCACCCGTTCCAGCCTCCACCGGAACCTCCCACAGCACGTGGCCACCGCGCAGGCGCTGAGAAGGACCACGTGGCTGCGGGCTGCCAGCAGGGGTCTCACACCAGCCCCTCCTGTTCGGCTGCTCGTCAGTAGGGTGGGGGGACGGGGACCAGGTGGGTGCATGACCGCCGGCTGCCTCCTGCACTCGCCCTCCTCCCGGGACCCGGGCAGCGCTGCGCCCTGGCCCCTGGAAGGGCCGCCCTGGGGGAGGTGGGGTCCGCGGGTCTCTCGGCATCACCGCTGCTCCCCTGCCCTCCAGACAGTTGGCTTCCAGCCTCCGCCCGTGCCGGGGCCGCCGTCCCGCTTCCCTGGAGGAGGCAGCCGGCGGGGTGTGGATTCTGCGCGGCTGGGGCTGGACCGGGCAGGAAGGGCGCGGCCAGCAGGACTCCGTGCCATGCGGACAGTGGAGCACATCCAGCCGGGCAGGCGGGCCTGGGGCTGGTCTGCGGTGTCCCCTGCGGCCCGTCAGCCTCCCGCTGTGGCCCTGCCTGGCACAGAGCCGGCCATGCCCGCGGGACTCTCGCAGCTCTGGGCCTCCCGCCATCCACACGCACGTGTCCTGGGTTACATGGCTTCCCTGTGACCAGGCAGAGGGGGGCTGGACCGGAGACAGGAGGCGCCTGGCCTAGGGGCAGACACGGGCGTTCCTGCCCCATCGCGGGTCGCCTGCGAGGTCGCGGCAGGGCCAGCAGGGCAGTGCACTTAGGGGGTGGGAGGCGGGGCAGTTTGTGGCCACGGAAATAAAACGCAAACGTGACCAGCTGCTCCGCCCCGACAGGGGACGCTGGCCGTCTTCTGGTCACTGGTTCGATTCCCAGTCGGGGCCCAGGCCTGGACTGTGGGCCGGGTCCCCGGTTGTGGGGCAAAAGACAACCACACGCGGATGTCTCTCCCTCTCATCCTCCCTACCTTCCCCTCTCTCTGAAAATAAATAATTTAAAGGCAAGGGATGTATTCAAGATGGGGTGCTGTCCTGGGAGTCTCCCCCCCAAGCGGTGTGGCCCCCGGCAGTTGCTGGGCCTCTCCGGGCTCTGGTTTCCAGCGGAGAGGCCCCGGCTGCCTCCCTCCGGGTCGGGGGGTGGGGCTGGGCTGCTGCCCCAGGTGCCCACGGTGGCCCAGGCCCGGCCACTCGCTGCCCAGAGCCAAGGTGAGGGCAAACGGAGACAGGCCGCTCTGTGAGACGCCCAGAGGCCTGGAGCAGAAGGGAGAACGGACCCAGGTGCCAGCACACGTCGGTACCTGGGGCCCGGGAAGGGCCCGGGGAGAAGCCAGCTCACAGGACCGCCCTAAACTACCCGCATCCTGTGCCCCCCAGGCCCGAAGTGTCAGCACTGGCGGGAAGCGTGCCCCGTCTCCGGTCCGACGAGCGCAGCTACGTAATCCTGACCAGGGCGAGGGGTGCGGGGTGCAGGGTCGGGGGGGGGGTTCTAGTTGCTCAGGGGCTCCGCGAGAGGGGGGGCTCTTCCCCGTCTCGTGTCCCTAACGTGTCCCTGTGTCCTCGTTTGCCTAGGTGGCCCCTGATGACACCTGTCCCCAGGGCACCCAGATGCAGCGTGGGTCCCTGAAGGGGCCTCACCCAGCAGTCACGCCAAGGCGGACGCCGTGAGGCCCACCCTGGGCTGCTCCAGCACGGGGTCTGGCTGGACCTCAGAGCCGGCTGGGGGCTTTGGGAAAATGGGGACCCTGGGCCCTGCCCCTGGACAACCTGAGTCGGCGTCTCTGGGCTGGGGTGGGCAAGTGAGTGGGGTCTGCGTGTTGATTAGCGAGAGCCCCCCGAGGCACTGCAGACGGCACTCCCACCGGGCCGCCACTCAGGCTCAAGGGCTGGATGGGGGAGCTGGTGCGAACCCCGCAGCTGGACGGTGGACGGTGGGGAGACCTGGGGGGGTCTGCCTGGTGCTGCACAGGGGTGTGCGGGGTCCCTGGGGATGAGGGGAGGAGCCTCCGTGGAGAGGGGACCTGGAAGCGGGCTCCAGGCGTGGGCTGCCTGCCGACTGGCGCGGGGGTGCGAGGGAGCCCTCCGGCGGGGGGCGGGGAGCACCGTGGCTGGGGTGAGGGGACAGGCCCGGGACTGCCGTGGGCGGAAGTCACACCGCACGCTTAGAGCCTAGTATTTGGTAGCTAAACATCTCAAGTGACTGCAAGTTGTCCCGCTGACTCCTCGGCTACAGGGGGCAGTGCCGGGAGGCCCTCGGCCCGCTGGCGCAGGGGATGGACGCGCAGGGCCACCGCAGCCCCAGGTCCCCGAGGGGCGCACCCTATTCTCAGTCCCTCAGGGTGAAAACCTGGAGCCCTGCGCTCGGACCCCACCCCACCAGCCAGGATCAGAGCCCTGGGCACTTCCGTCTGCATCACCCCAGGTCACCCCCCCATGCCAACGTCGGGACCCCCGCTCGGGTCCTGGCAGGGACCTCCTGGTGGCTCCCCGAGGCCCTTCTGCATCCGCCTCCCAACCCAGTGGCCGAAGATCCTACCTGCGGCCCGCCCATCACACCGGGAGTTAGAAACCAACCCCACCCAGGGGCTGTCCCCGCCATGGTCCATCTGCCACCACCCCTCCCCAGCTGTCCTTTGTGACCCACTCACATCCCAGCCCATCCACCCCATGGCTTTGCTCCTTGTTCGTGATTCAGGTCCCACTGCTAGAGGCAGTGCCTGGCCACAGGGTCAGCAAAGACATGGGGGGTTGGGGGACAGCCCCTGGGGGTTTCGTGGGCGCCCAGGGTTGCCCCGGGGTGCTGTGCCCAGGGAATGGTTCCCAGGCCTCACACCCTACAGGACTCCCCAACTTCAGCTGCCAGAAGCTGTCCCTGTTCCTTGTTCCCGGTAAAACAGACTTGCTTTCATGTCTTCACCCATCTCTCCACTTCTTCACCCATCCATCCAAATGTCCACCACCACCCCCATCCATCCCCTATTGATCTATGAGCACCTCCCCTAGGGACACGGCGGGAAGCGGGACAGACCCGACCCTTGCCCTGCGGTGCCCCCGGCAGTGACGGAACAAGTCACCAGGTGCGGTGACGGTTCTTAGAGGGGCGCACAGTGAGCGGCTCTGTCCCCACGGAGGGAGCTCAGGGGAGGCTTCTCCGTGTGACCGGCCGGTGCCCGGTCAGCCAGGAAGGGGAGAACCCAGAGGCCGGAGAGCCCGTGGGGGGCAGCAGGGGCGGGGTCCCGGCAGGAGCACCTGGGGGGCGAGCAGGCCGGGGCCGGTGCTGTGGGGAGGTCGCTGTGCCGCCTGCTGGCTGAGCTTCTCCTGGGGCGGAGCCGGTGGCCGCGGGCTGGCCGGTGGCCCAGAGCCGGGCAGCGCGGCCACGTGCACCCCCACGGGAGTGGGTGCCGCCCCGCGTCGGCAGGCCAAGTGGCACGTGGCAGGGATGTGCCCGCCCTGCCAGCATCTATGGCTGGGCTGTAGCAACATCACCATGGAAACCCACGGGCAAGACTGGTCACGTGACGCCTCAACGTTTGAAAAAGGCATTTCCTTCCTCTTGTTGATTCCCCGGACCCCCTTCTCCAAGGAGACCGGTGAGGGAGGTTCCGCCGGGGCTGATGGTGGGAGGGTGCCCGGCAGGTGGCCGCTACCTGGGGCAGGGGCGCGTCCCACGCCCGGGAGTGGGCGGGGCTTGAAGAACACGGTCCCAGAGTGCACTGCTGGCAACGGCGTGAGTCACGCGGAGAAGTCCCCCCTTTCGCCTCCCCCAGCCCCCGGTGTTGCCAAGGCGGCCGCAGGCAGGGCTCTTATTCAGGTTTCCTCTACGCAACTTTGGGGGTTTGCATGAACATGGAAGAAACTGGCACCCCTCTCCTAGGGGGGCTGTGCTGTCTCAGCCAGGCAGCAGATCTGCAGCATGGGCTGGTTTTCACGGCCACACAGCACCGGCAGGAGCTGTGCTGGGGTCTGGGAGGGCACCTCTCACAGCCGTCGGGGGGCCGCCACACGGGTCTGCAAGAAATCAAGCAGTTCCCCTCCCCCAGGGCAGGCTGGCCAAGGAGAACCCTGGGGGGCAGGCCTGCCAGGCAGGGACCCAGGTGGCCCCCGGGAAGGGCTGTCTGCAGCGTCACCATGGTAGGGACCCTTGTGACGGTGGGACCAGGCGAGGGAAACAGGTTTGGGTCACTTGTGCAGCCGTCAGCTTGCGGACACCGGTCCTGATGTGGGAAGCCGCTCCCTGTGTGTTCAGAAAAACAGCCTGGGACAGACAGCGAGGCCATTTTCCAGAGAGACGGGTGCCCCCTTCCACCCCCAGGTGGTAGTTTTTAAAAAGACGAAGCAAAGGAGGGAAGGAGAACGTCTAGAATCTTGCTGGGACAGGAGAGGACGCCAGAGAAGAAAGATGCCAACGGGACGCAACTCACAGGGAGGCCGCTGGCCCAGGGGACGCCCCAAGTGGAGTCGCAGGTAGAGCTGAAGGCAACTCGCTGTCCTGGACTCTGCACAGCCCTTCACCCTAAAGAGGCAACATCTGCTCGACTTCTCTTAAATCGAAACTCCAAGCCTTGGCACCCAGACACCCTATCTTTCCCAGGCAGCCCCTTCGGCCTTGGGGGACAGGAAGCCGTCTGGTCATTCCTCAAGGCCCCTGCAGAGTCGGGGTCTCCTGCTAGAGGCCACCGCAGGCCGGGGCTGGGAAAACACACTTAGTTCTCAGGTCTGCAGGCTGGAGGTCCGAGAGCGCGGAGCCGGCATAGTGAGCTGTCCAACCTGTCCTGGAGGGGCTTCTAATCAGAATTTTGGGGGACACAGTGAGTCTAACACAGACCCCAAAGTTCACCTTCCTCTGTCACATCCCACTTTCTCTCCCCAAGACGCTGTCCCGGCTCCTGACTCGTGTGTCCGTCACCCCTGCCACAGTGCCCAGAGGCTCTTCCTAACCACGTGCCAGGCAGGGTGACCCGCCACCCATCTGCTGAATGAGGGAAGGAAGACATGGGCGGATAGGTGTTGGTGCCAGGAAGCCGGGGTGGGGTGGGGTTACTTTGTGGTCAGGCAAGGAGTGCCCACCTTCCTGAGTGACAAAGGGGAGACCTTGGTCCCTCCATGGACCCCTGAGTGTGATGGCTGGAGGCCCCTGGCTGTGGGGAGGCACCAGGGCAGCTCGACAGGTGATTGATTAGCTGGGAACAGACCCAGGGAGGCCAGCGGGGATGGTGGCGGCTGACAGGTCCCCTCCCCAGGTCCTTCATAGACAGAAAGGCTGTTTCAATACAAGCTTCTTTCTCAAGACGCCTGTCAGGCCAGGAGCCCACCACGGGGTGCATTCTCCCGGCCCTGGCCGTGGGAAGGAAAGAACCAGGGAAGCACTGTGCCAGTGGGCCCCACCTGATGGGCGTTTTCAGGATGGCCTGTCCACCTCCTGGGTCATGGGCCGGCCCTCTAGAGCCTCCTAGCCCAAGGCCACTGCCCATGCAGGAGAGAGAGGGGTCTGGGGCCCAGAGCTGGTTTAAGTGTGGGCAGGGTGGGGCTGGAGGGCTCTGTGCAGCTACTGTTGTCCATCTATCCGTCTGTCCGTCCGTCCATCCAGCGAGTACACACCGGGCACCATTCTAGGCCCTTCCGATGCAATGGTGAGTGGCCCACACAGGGGACCATAGTGCAGAGGTGGCATGGACCCACGTGGGTGGGGGGAGTAGGAAAGGGCTGTTCTGTACCAGGCCCACCTGACGGAGCTCCCGGGGAGACGGCAGCCACACACGACCTTCCTGAGCTGTGCCCGCCACGGCCACAGGCCTGGCGAGACCCCCTGTGACATGGTGCCACCCACGCTGTCTGGTCCTCAGAGGCCAGGTCCTGCGTCCACGCCCTGCTGGGTGGGAGGGTCCACTCGCAAGACCACACGCGCGGGGCCCCACAGGCGTGACGCCCCCGGGCAGGCACAGGAGCTGCGTCTGGGGAGAGGGAAATGTCCTGAAGCTGGACAGAGGGGATGGTCGCTGCCGTCCCACATGTGCCAAATGCCACCGAACCGAGTGCTGGGAATGACTAATTTTCATTTCGACACGCATTTTAAAACGGCAACTTGAACACATCATGAGCCATGAGGGCTTCGGGGCTGGGCACACGGGCGGGTTGTCCTCATGGAGCCCGTGTCCTGGTGGACGGCGCGTCTGCCACGTCCTGCTCCGGGCGCTGGACGGAGCCCGCAGCCCCGGGATGCGCCCTGGACTCCGGAGCCCGGGAAGGGTCCCAGCTGCCACCGCCCTGGCTTCTGGAGCCCTTGGCCCTGCCCCCACCTCCCACCCCTGCCAAGACGCAGCCCAGGCCTCCGGCGGGTCCCCACGTGGCCTGGCACAGGGCCGCCGGCCTTCCGGCACCTGTGGGCGGGCGCAGGGCTGCGGCCACCGCCCGGGACGCCCGGAGCCGCCCCACCCGCCCCCCGCTCCCAGCTGAGTCTGCGGGCGTTGGTTAAAAATACACAGCACCATCTGCGGCTGCGTGCAGCTCTGCATTTATTTATAATGCAACCGAGGCTTGTCTTAAAGACCCTGCCTGTCTCAGAGGGGCCTCGGAGCCCCGGGGGGCCATGCACACCCGGGAAGCCCCTGCCCTGGTCGGAGCACTCCCCGCCTGGCGCCACGTGATCTGTGCCCCGCAGTCCCCCAACCGCCCTCCTGGGACCACCCAGCCTACACGGCTCGTGAGGGAGAGGCTAGGGGAAGGTGGGACCCACAGTCACCCCAGGCCCAGGTCCTCCCCGTACTGGGTGTCTCCCCAAAGTGGGTCCAGCCAGAACCTCGGAACGTGACCCTCTTTGGAACTGGGGCTCCGCAGGTGGAATTAGTTGAGCTGGAGTTGGGTGGGCTCCAATCCCACCCAACAGTAGGTGCTGTCTCCCTAAACAAGGGCACACCGCTCCCTGTGGTGACAAAGGCGGAGGCCAGGGTGCCGGTCAGAATCCTGGAGCCCCAGCAGCTGGAAGAGGCGGAAGGAGCCGCACCCAAAGCCTCTGCCGGGGCCCACCCTCTGGACACTGTGGCTTTGGGGTCCCGGCCTCTAGACCAGGAGAGGACGAGTCTGCACTGCTCAGGAGTTGGGCGTGAGGCCCTCAGGGAAGGCGGCCTCGCTCGTGTCCCAGGGCCTCCCACCCACCTGGTCCCCTCTGGCCGGCCTGGTGTCTGGGCTGCGGGTGCCCCTAGGCTCACGGCTGTGCCCCCCGCCCGTCCTGCCTTCTCATTGCGTCTCTTCTGTCTCCTATGGGGACACTGGATTTGGGGCCCACCCAGGTAACCCTAATGATCTCATCAGGGGATCCTTAATTTACGTTCGCAAAGACCTTTTGTTCCAGATGAGCTCACGTTCACGGGTCTGGAGCCCCGGGATTTTAGGGGACCCTGCGTGTGCCTGCGCATAGGTGGGGCGACTTCACCGCAGGCCGGGGCTGCGGGCGGACGGCTCCTTCCCCAGCTGAGAGCTGCCTACCTGTCTGCCTACCTGTGGTCTAGTTCATCGGCCCAGCCACGCACGTGTCTACCATCTACCCACCTCCCACCTGTATGATCCACCACCATCTCTCTCTCTTCCTCTCTCACACTGACGCACCTGCCAGCTCGCCCGTCATACACGTCATCCGTCTACCTGACTGCCATCTAAATCCTCACGTGAGGAAATGCTCATTGACTTCAGAGAGACAGGAAGGGAGAGAAAGAAACACTGACCGGTTGCCTTCTGTACGGGACAAAACTCGGACCAAGGAGCCCCCGGCCAGGGCTGTACCTATATTTCACATCCACTTTGAAGGCCCTGCAAAGAGTCCCAGGTGCTCAGGTGAAAGTGGAGCGTGAACCGTGCCCGCAGCCCAGGGGTGCCGGGCCCCCGAAGGTTCAGGGGGACAGCGGCAGCCCTGGGGGTGGGGGTCAGGGAGTGGGAGCTGGGCGGGTCTCTGGCTCTGGCCGCGCCCTGTTCTCTCTCTTCACCCCTCTGCCTTCTTCAAGCTCAGCCCTCTTGTAGTCAGGCACCCAGGTCCCCGTGGCTCCAGGGACTCGGGCCTGGCCCCCAGGGGCCCTACACACCCCTGGGCAGCAGAGGAAACCGGAAGGAGCCTGAGAGTTTCCTCCTGACGTCACCGTGGGCTCAGGGCTTGCTGGGAGAGCCGGGCGGGGGGCAGCCTAAACAGCACCCGGGGGCCTTCAAGAATCTCCATCACCTGAAAGAGTCCTCTGTGTGCCGGTCCCACCCGAGACGTCCCCTCCCAGCACCCCACCCAGGAGGGCCTGCATGGGGCACACCACTCAGTGCTGGTGACCAGCTGCCCCTCTGGACGCCTTGAGGCTGGACCTTCAGCTCTCTGGCCACGTGCCGGGCACAGGCAGGGCCTGGCCAGGACCCTGGGGAGCAGCTGGGAGAAGCCCTGAGGTCGGGGTCCCTGGGGGGGGGGGCAGCAGAGCCTGCCCCCAGCCGTGCGGGATGGGCAGGAGGGGTGGGTTGACGGTCAACGTTCACTGCAGGTGTGAAGGCGGAGGAGGCAGAGGAGGAGGCCGGCCGTGCAGGTGGGGGCATGGAGGGCTGGGGAGGGTGTGGCGTGAATCCGAGGTGAGCTCGATGCCTCAAGAAGAAATTCAACCGGGAACTGCCCTGCGACAGTGAGAAAAACCACAGCAGCATCTGGTCTTTCCCCGAGGAGCCTGGGGCCCAGGGGGCTCTCGGAGCCGCGCCGGCCCCTGGTGGGAGGGATGCGTGGCCAGCGCCCCCGCCAAGGCTTCCAGGGGAAAAGAGGGAGAACGCGGCCCGGACTGCCAGGTGGGACAGGGTGCGGCCCGTCCAAGGAAGGAAGGTTCCGGGCAAATCGTGTGCGTGGACATCGGCGCAGAATCCTCAAGGAAGTATCCGCAGATGGAGTTAGGCCGGGTGTCGAACAGATGCTACTGCAGGACAAGGTGGGTGATCCTGGGAACCTGAGACCGGCCGATCGGAACATCGATGAACGTAATCAAGTGACAAAGGAGGAAAAAGCCACACGATTCTCTCAAGTGATGGCCGAAAGCCTTTCATGCCATTTCACATCCACTGAGGATTAAGCCAAACCCCCTGGCTGCTTGAACCCGATCAAGTGCCCGGGGGGCAGAAAAAGAAAAGAAAGACAAGACAAGACAACCCTAGCGCTCCTTTCAGGATCAGGGCCGAGACAGGCACGTCCAGTTACCACAGCTTTTAGTTCCCATGTCGTGAAGGGTGCGTCTGGCCAGCAGAGAGAGAAGGATCAAGGACGTCAACATGTAAAAGAAGAGACTTCGGGGGAGAATTGAGCAAGGTGGCCACATACAGCAACAGAAAAAAGTCAATACCCCGAAGTCAGCTGATTCCTACGCTGGCTACGTTGGTCAGCAGGCGAAGTTTTGACCAACACGCCGTGAAACGGTCGCGACTCCGCGGCCCAGGAGCGGGTCCCCAAGTGCCGCCGAAGCTCCGGGAGGGGGGTGGGGGGCGATCCTAACATCAGGGGGGTGGGGGACAATCCTAACATCAGCCTGAGGGCTGTGGCGGGAGACCCAGACACTGGAGACGCCCCCGTGCTCCTGGGCGGGCAGGTAACACCGTGAGGTGTGCGTTCCCTCTCCATGGGCCGAGGGGTTCTCATCAAACTCCCGGCGGGGAGCACGCGTGTGACTGGATAAGCCGATTTTGAAAACGCTCACGGGAAAGCAAAGCGCGGAGAATAAAGACAACCGCCCTGGAGAGGGGCGGCGGGCGGGGCGGGGCGGCAGGAGGCGGGCGCAGAGCCCACACGGCGGGTCTCGGGTCCGGGCCCTGGTGCCGGGAGGGTGGTTATGGTTCTCCCCATGGGGAGGGACAAACGAAACGGGGTCCCTACCTCACACCGTCCACACACGGGGCAGGCGAGTGAAGGACTTACACGGGAAAGGCACGCGTGTTACATTTCCCCTAAAGAAGGCCTGGCGTAGCTCGATACACTCATCTGCGTTCGACGGAGAACTACGTGTCACGAAAACTGCTGAGAAGACACGAGGACGGGAAATCAGGGAGGAAAAGGGGAGCATGGCCGCTGAGCAAGAGGGGAAACAAGCATTTCAGGGGAAAGGACCCCGAAGGGGCCCACAGACGTGTGGCGGGGGCCCTGACCACAGACCCGGGGACCCCAGGCACCTGCGTTTGTCCCACCTGGTGTGACTACCAGGCAGCTTGAAGCAGGAAACCAGGAGGACGGGGCTGTCCTTGTCACCAGGTCCTTCTGTGTGTATTTCCTGCCTCCTTACGGGATCATCAGGGGAAATGGTTCTATTTTTGATTCTGGCTGTAAACCCAGGGTCCGGCAGAGCCTCTACCCGGTAGAAACACAAGTTGCGAGAGCAGATGAACCGTGAATAATAATGACAATCACATCGGGGAACAGAGAGGTTGAGTAACTTGCTTAAGGTCACACAGCAAGTAAGGCAGTAGTGGGGTCTGGGGAAGACGCTCCCTCCATGCTGAGCACCCCCTCCTGGGCCAGTCTGCTCCCCACCTTGCCCCCCAAACTCTGGTGCTTTCTCAAAAACCCATGTGGCCCTGGGCCGTCGGGGGAGGGCTCCTGAATGTACCCCACCCTCTCGCAGCCCGACTGCCAGGTGAGGGGATACCCACTGAGCCCACCGCTCCGCGGGAGCCTTCCCTGCCTGGGGCACGGCCAGCGACCCAGCCAGCGGCCCACCGGGACACTGGCAGCCAAAGTACCAGTGAGCAGACAGCGGGCAGCCGGCTCCAGCAGAGGGTCATGGAGACAGGAAGACCCCGGACAACCACTTATGCAAACGTTTAACTGTGGGTGCCTGGATGAGGCTGAGCCTGAGTGAGGGAGTGTGGCCCGGGCCCAGGGTTCCCCGGGGTGTGTCACACACACAGAGACTCACTTCTACCTCCGCCCGGCCTTGTCCCCTGCTTATAAACGTCACCCAACAGCGCTCCCACCCACGGGGGTCTTCCGTGCCGACTGAAACTGTGGCAGGATGGGAGTGAGTCTGGCAAGCCCACGGTGGTGACCTCGGCTGGCCTGACACCTGGGGTGGTGTCGGGGGCGCTCTGAGCCGTCACTGGGGCCCCTGCTTGGCCCGAGAGCAGCAGTCACTTCCAGAAGACGGAGCAAAGAGGCGCAGGACCTCGAGAGGCCCGGGGGAACCCGGACCTACGTACAGAGCGGGTCCACGTGCCGTGTATTGTGAATTCTCACAACAGCTTCCACAGTGGAACCTGCCACCATCGACCCCATGGCACAGACGGCAGCCTGAGGCCCAGAGGGTTTAATGAGGAAAGGGCACTCAGGCATTCACCGCTCTAAGAACGGCACTCCGGCTGCCACCTTTCCCGGTGCCTGCCAGTGCCGCTGCAGCCATTCCAAATCAAGGTGACAGCAACTCTTGTGGAAGGGGTTCTTGCTCAGGCCGGCCGGCCAGGTGGTCACAGGCCTGGGGATGGGCACAGCCCAGGAGGCACGTGTGCGCCTGCCTCGCTCTGGGGGGTCCGCCAGGGGCCCCCGGGTGGGCGCTCAGTTTCAGGTCAAACCCTCAGCTCTCAGGTTTTCCCGGTGCAGCCGGCCACCGGCCCTCAGCGATGAGCACATTGGGACCACAGGGCCCCTCCCGCCGGATTCTTAATGGCCCTCGGCCTACACTGACCTTATTTTTAGCAATTTCCACTCCAATTACTGCTCAGTGAAAGCAGGGACGTATGGGCCACTTTTCCATATCCTCCTTTCTCCCCGAGAGGCGGATGGAGGCGAGGGATACCAACGGGCGCTCACTGGTCCCCAGGATTGGCGGCACAAAACGGAGCTGCAGGTGCAAATTGCCAGCCTGTTTCTTGATGTTTGCCACCTGGAGACGGAGCCAAGGGAGCCTGGGGACCCTGGACGGCCATCGGCCCTGAGGTGAGGCGGCGGGCAGGCACACTGGGGGCCCGGCACCAAAAAGCCACATTCCTGGTTGGAACCGGATTGGACAGCCGTGTAGCCCTGCCTCTCCCCCACGCCACGCGTCCTCTAAAATAAACAAATACGTAACAGCCATATCCTCAGGTGAGGATTTAAACATTTTTTTAAGAGGTGCTGTGAATGATCATTCAGGAATTCTGGAGGCAAAAACCAACGGAGGGGCGGGGGCCCGAACAGCAAGCTGCCAGGCCCCGGGGCGCAGCGATTTCCTGCCTCAGTGCCTTTGCATGCGCTCTTCCGACTCCCCTGTGCGTCCTTCCCCCGCCTTTTCCGTCTGAGGCGCCCACCCACCCCCCATGCCCCACTGCAGCCCTCACGTGCAGTTGCCGGGACCCAGCGGTTCTCACAGGCTCCTGGGTGGCGGAGGCTGTGGTGGGGGTCACTCTGGCATTCGGAGGGGCTGGAGCCCCAGCGGCTCTCGTCTTCCTCCGACCCACCAACCAACAGCCCCACGGGCCCCAGACCCCCGAGGGCCGGCCCGAGTCCTGACTGTCCCTCTGAGACTGAGGCCCTGGGCTAGGGGAATCCAAGGGCAGAGCCGGGTGGAGCAGCCCCCCTCTGTCCCCAGTGCCTTGGGACCCCAGCCCGATCCCCATTCTGGGTCCTGGAGCCACAGGAAGGAAGACGGGCAGCCTCTGGGAGCGACCTTGTTCCTGGACTCGGCCTGGGGACAGTGCGGCTCAGCCTCTGCCCGAGTTCCGCCCACACCTCCCGCCTGTGCCGGGACCCGCAGGGGCACACGTTCCCGCCCCGGCTCCTCCACAGAGCTGGAGTCCTTGGGAACCCCAAGTCCACACGAGGGCCTGAGGCCCTCAGGGGAGGCCACTCACTGGAACACGTCTGCCTCACCTGGCACCCACAGGATGCGTGGCCTGCTCAGGCCTGAAGAAGCGTCCTGGGTGCTGGGTGTCGGTGGCTTGCCCAGGTCACATACCCCGGGCCCTGGGATGGTGTATCAGGGACCCGGTTTATGGCTAAACTCTGGGCTTGGCCTCCCTGGAAGGTCCCAGATGACCACCAGAGGATGCTCAGGGCCTGAGGACCCGGTAGCCACCCGGCCCCTCCCCTGCCCGGCACACGTGTCGGCGTTTGTGGCTGGGCCCTCCGTCTGAGGACCTCTCGATGCGCCCACAGATGCCCCGGGGCTGAGCGGGTCGGCAGGAGGAGGACTGGCGGCCCTGCGGGCTCCCTCCCACGGCCGAAGCCCTGAGCAGGCCTGTGACCCGGTGCTGGCCAGCCAGCTGCTCCCTCCCTGAGGGAGGGTGACAGGGCCCCACCGCACAGGCAGCGCCGGGTCTCCCCACCAGCTCCCACCACACTGTCCACAGAAACAGAGCCACATGTCCCCGGGCGCTTTTGCTGGGCACCGGGCCCTGGAGTGTGAGGCTCTCATCCAGCCTCTGGCTGGACTGCTGCTGCTGTGTGGGACAGGCAGGGGACCATCCAGGGATGGGGACTGCCTCTCTGGATCTGCGCGGCTCTGCGCTGCTGACCTCGGGGCCCGGGTGAGCCACCCAGCCCCTCTCTGTCCTCAGTCTCTGCATCTGGACAATGGGACGGTGGCCGGGGCCTGAGGCCAAGCCGGGCGCACACCCCACCTGCGTTTAGCAGCAGCAAGCCACGGGGGGTCGTCCCTGCCTGCGTCCCGGTCACGTGTTCCCTCAGCCAGTGACAGGAAGGGCTCTGTCCCAGCCTCTGTGATGGGACTCAGCTCCCAGCAACCCCTGGGCCAGGCCCGGGCCCCATTCACAGCTTCCAGTCACTCCTGTTCAGTTTGATCTGTTCACGGTGATGACAGAGCTTGACCTCCACTCGCAGACGGCTCGGCTTGGTGACAGTGACGCAGGACGTCACCCCCACTAGAAATAACCTCCCAAAGCAGGAATTCTCCGGACAGGTGCGCGGTTTTGAATAGGAAGAGATGGACTGTCCCTGCTCACACGGGAGGGAGGCTCATCGGGGAACGGGGCCGGGTCGCACGAGGGCCCGGCCACACGGAGGACCCGCAGCGCGTTTGTGCATGGAGCCCCTGGGGGCCGGCTGCTGGCTCAGGCCTTGGCCCTCCTGGGCCGGCGAGAGGTCAGGCCCAGAGAGTTCGCGGAGCCGCAGGGAACCAACTGGACGGACACCGGGCCTGCCCTGCAAGGCAGGCGTTTCCCAGGGGAGGAGGAGGAGTCCGGGACACGGCCCAGCTGGGGGGCCCCAGGGGGGCTCTCTCTGTTCAAGCACGAGACCCGACTGAAGGGTGTGGCCAAGGGAGAGCCCCACGGTGGCCCCAGGGAACAGTGTGGCTAGCGGATCAGGGCCACCACACGGCACAGCCACTGCGCTCCCGTGTACAAGCCCCGAGGGCGGGAAACAGGTGTCCAGCTGTGTGCGCACATGGGCGGGGTGGCACCGTCCCGTCAGCCCGAGGCCCACGCACGGCC
Organism: Noctilio leporinus; assembly: GCA_004026585.1. Taxonomy (NCBI): domain Eukaryota; kingdom Metazoa; phylum Chordata; class Mammalia; order Chiroptera; family Noctilionidae; genus Noctilio; species Noctilio leporinus. The sequence continues at coordinate 181,284 of PVIW01001236.1, forward strand.
GAACGGGTGAGCGCGGTGGGTTTACAGACACCGGGGAATGGCATTCTGGCCTAAAAAGATGAAGCACAGAGTCACGCAACCACAGGGATGGACCCCAAAGCCCGCTCAGCGACAGAGCCGGACACTACGGTGCGACCTCAGGTGCAGGCATTGTCCAGCACAGGTGACTCACAGACAGAAAGTGACCGGTGGCTGCCGGGGGCTGCAGGAGGGACAGGGACATGGAAGGACTGCAATTGGCCCCGGGGTGGCCTGTTCTTAGACAGCAACTGGGACCACGCTCGCGTCCCACACGGGCGGCATTGCATCCTCAGCTGCCGGGCCCTCGGGCCGCACCGCTGCCAAAGAAGGAAGTCACGTCCAAGGCAACGTGACCGTGGCCCCCGTGCAAGGCCGGGCAGGCGCCGTGCCCTGCGACCCCTGTCCTGGGAGCCCCCAGCTTGTCCAAGGCAGAAGCCTCAACTGAGCCCCCCGGCTTCCCTTTGTTCTCGGGCCTCCTCCTCCAACGATGGACCCAACCAAGCTGCCCTTCTGAGGAACAGCGATCTCCCAGTTTGTGTTAATTAAATATAATTAACGCAAACGTAGCTGCCAATCAGAGTGGCCAAGAGGCTGCCGTGGACGAACGGGGCCGCGGGGTTTCGGGTCTGCGGGCGAGGGTCGGGCGGAGCGTAGGCAGGCACTGGCCTCCCCGCCAGCTCCCTCAGGCTCTCTGGGGGTCCTCTCAGGCCCCAGGGGCGACGTGTGGGGACCGGGGACCCGTGGGGACATGTCACAGGCGCCCGTCACACACATCACCCAACCGCGCAGGTGCAGCTGGGCCCTGGCCGCTCCCCACTGGCGTCTCCCACCTTCCCCACGCTGGTCCCGCAGGTCACCACTCCCCCAGGGGCCGCACTTGGGGAGCCCCGACCCTGGACTGTGTCCAGCGCGGTGATGCTGGTCGGGCTGCGCATGCTGGTCTGACGACCACGGGGGAAGGTCACGGAGGTGGCCACGGCAGGTGGGAACCAGCCCACTCGCAGGGAAAAGCGATGCTGGACCCCAGGACCCAGCCCCCCGTTTCACACCCACCAAATGATCCCAGGATGAGGAGGGCAAGACCCCAGCCCGGAGCCCCATCCCGGGTTTGGTGCTGAAGCCACAGGTCGCGCCTGGCGGCTCCGAGAGCCATAAGGCGCGTGGTTTATGTGTAAGGAGCCCAGGCTCATGACCACGGAGCAAAACCGAACTTCTGAATGAAATCAGCGGAACCTCTTCTGGGGCGTGTGGTCAAAATACCCCCAGGGCTGCAGCACCCGGAAGGCCTGGGAGGTCCCTGAGGCCGGCTCCCGGGGACCTGCAGGTTCAAGGGGAACGGTGCACCCCTGCTGCAAGTCCAGGGCCGGCGGGCTTCGTGGGGGGCGGGTACCCCAACAGCCAGCCAGAGGGGACGAGGGGTGAGTCACTGCGGGCACCAACCCCACCAGCCTGTGTCCTTTTCCTGCCTGAGGCTGGGGTTCCCGTCAAGGATGTCCGGCTTTCTGCAGGGGCCACGTCTCGGGGGGGGTGGGCAGCCCCCAGTCCCAGCTCCGGGACCGTCCTCAGCGCTTCTGCTGCGTGGGACCCACTGAAGCTTTAAAACCCAGCGTGTTAGGTTCCCCCTGTGGTTGTAACAGGTCATCACAGGTTCTGTGGCTTGAAACCACGCAGCCTCAGGATCTTACGTGTCCAAAAGCTCTGCCGTGGGGCTCACGGGGCAGAAGTCAAGGTGGGGGTGGGGCTGGCTCCTCTGGGGGCTCCCAGGGGACCCCCCTCCCGTCTGCTCCAGCGTCTGGGGTTTGTCTGCCTGTGAAGCCGTCCTAGGCGCTGCCCTACCTTGGGGCATCTGCAAGAGTCAGGAGCGAGAGCATTCCTGGGGGTAAGATGGGGGGCTGGGCTCAGGGAGTGGTGCTGGGGGCAAACGGAGTGGCTGCTGCATTTAGGTTGTTGGTGCAGATTGTGCGGGGACCTGGGCACCCTGCCAGCACCGTCGGAAACCCCGTCTCCACCCTTGTCATCCCTCCTTCCCCTTCGTGGCAGAGGAAAATGTTAAAGACACTCTGAGCCACAGGGGCTTTTGTGTGGACATCCTGATCAGTGTGGCTGAGGTCCCTATGGAGGACACCTGCCCGGGTGTCCCAGGACACGCGTCTGGTGTCCCTCCCTTGTGTGCGGGTCTCCATGCTCAGTGGAATTGGGCCACCGCTCTGGCATTGACCACTCGTAGTGGTCACAGGTGTGCCACCCTGTGCTCGCTGCCCTGTGTCTCAGTGTCCCCATGGGTGATGGGGGTCGTTGTGGGGTGTCAGGGTGAGAACACAATGGAAGCTTCTCCCAGGGCCTGACTCCTGCGGCCTCACAGGGACATCGGTGCCACTGCCCTGCCTTTGAGGGGCCTCCGCCAGGCGGGGCACAGGCTGGCTGTCCCTCAAGTTCTTAGTTAAGCAGAACTCAGAGCAGCCTGAGCGCTGTGCTTCCTATGCCAACATCGCTGCCCGTGGGCCTGAGTGGGACACCCCTTCCTGGCCCCTCCTGGCCCGCGTCACCTCTGGGCTCAGAGGAGCCCTCCTTCCGCACCTGCTTGGAAATCACCGCAGGCTGCCCGCCTTGCGCTGTCCCTCCCCAGGCCAACTCCGCTGGCGGCCTGGGTTGATGTCCAACCCCCACATGACTATGTTTGGGGATGAACCTTGTGCAGGTCACAGGGGTGGGGACCGGCCCCGTAGGGTTAGTGCCCTCCCAGAAGACTCCAGCGCGCACCCCTTTCTCTACCGCAGGAGAAGATGGCGGGAAGACGGACGCTTGTAAACCAGGATGAGCTCTTGCCAGGAACCCAGGGGCTGACCCCTTGACCATGGGCTTCCTGCCCCCGGACCGTCATTTAATCTCCTTTCTGTGGCTTTTTGTTATGGCACCTGTGCTACATGTCTGGGGCAGGTGTGCCACCCACCAGGCCTTACATTTACAATCTTTAAAGGGCCATGGTACCTGTCCCTACGGCTTTGAGGGCCCAATGTCCCAACATGGTGGCTGGTGGGGAGTTTTCCATCTGCCCACTGGAGACTGTCACCGATGAAGGGGACTTTGCTAGAGCAGCGGGAGAGCAGGACTTCCGACGTGGTGGAGAGCCACTGGGACCTCCTCAGGGCACCCGTACAATATCTGAGAAACGCGATTTACGCTCATGCAGAATGATACCCAGCGTGATTGGCAGGGGTCACCAAGGGCAGGGACGCTCGTCCCCAGGCCCCAGGAGCAAGCTGAGCCCTTCTGAGGGCAGGAGGCCGCAGGCATCTGCGGGGGACGGGGGGAGGGACTTGAGGCAGGGGACACCATGCCCAAGGCCACCTGCTGGCTGTCCCCGCAGCATGGGGACACTGGCTTCTGTGTTCCTGAGCTAAAACAAGCTGCCCGGTCCTGTCCTTGCTGTGCTGGGAGCTTCCAGGGCTGAGTGTGGTCCCCCCAGGAAGGGCCATGGGTCCTCCTTCAGGGCGGGACGGAGCGAAGGGGTGCTGTTGGGGCAGTGGGTGAGCCCACAGGGACAGCCTGCTCCTGGCCCCTCCTGGCACCCTCCGTCTCTGACAGGATGCGGTGGCGCCCATCCCAAGTCTCCGAGGGCCTCAGGACCACCAGCTGCATGACAGGAACTGGAGTTCCCCTCATCACCCCGGAACCCGCAGGAGGACTCTCTCACCCCGACATCCGGATGTAGGAACAGCCCCCCAACATTCCTGCCCCGTTGGGTGAGTGTCCCGGGGCTGCCAGCACCAAGGACCACAGACACGTGGCTCCCAGACGGGACCTCTGCTCCCTCCCAGCTAGGGAGGCTCCGATGGAGGCCCCGTCCCGGCCTCCCCAGGGTCCCGGGGCTGCAGCCGTGCACATGGTGCCCCCTCACCACGTCTCTCCCTGTAGGGACACCCCTCCAATCCGTTCTTCCCCTCGAGGCCGGACAAATTGAACCCCCAACCCATGTCACCGCCAACCACAAACTCTCGTCACCTTGGAAGTCAATGTGAATTCTCTGTGTCCTTCATCCTTTGGGGGAGGGGGGCTATGCTTCCCCCACCCTGTCCCCACTCTTGGACCTTCTAGCCCTCAGGGCCCTGCCAGGCTCCGGTGCTCAGCTCCTGCTCAGGCAGGTGACCCTGACGGAGCCACCGCCTCTGCCAACCCCCACCCCCATCTCCGCAGCACTGACCTTGTGGGGCAGAGCCGGTTTATTGATTACTGCCTCCCACCCTGCCCCAACCCCAGGCCAGAAGCTCCACCAGGGCCTCCTGGGCGCCACCTCTGACCACACGGCCTGAGCCCCGCCTGGTCCCATTCCCGCACCGTCCTGGGGGCCTTCACCGCTCCGCCAGCACCCCACCCGCGCCCCCGGGCCCAGCCTGACTCCCTTTCAGCACCGCCATTCAGTCCCCGCCAGTCTGGCCACCTCCCCGCAAACGGTCCTTCCACCAAGGTGACCTCCCCCGACCTCGGGGGCTTCCTGCCGGCCCCTCTGCCACCTGCAGCTGCCCACAGCCAGGGTAACCTCCGAAATGAGCGCGGGTCCTGAGCCTCCTCTGCTTCTCCAACAAAGCCACTACCCTTCCCGTGTCGTGCCTCCCCTCCCCGGGGCTCTCCGGGCTCCGGAACACGCCCAGGGTCTGCCGTCCGTGCCACGCCCCTGCTGGGGGTCACCCCAACCCTGCTGCTTCCCGACAAAACCAGGACACAGAATAAAAGGCCTTTGTGTGGACATGGGAAAGTAGGACATGCCCGTGTACAAAGCGTGAGGAGTGGAGGGGGCAGTCCCCACTCGCTCACCCCCGCGGACACCCCCAGGCAGGGTGGGGCCCGGGGCTCCAGCGGACCTGCTCCCAGTGCCGGGGTGTCGGGCGTCGGGGCCCCACTCCCTCCGCCCTGCCTGGATCTCCTCTCCAGCAGCCTCGTCCCAGCCTCCCATCCCAGGGAGCTTGGTCCCCGCACCCACGGTTGCTAGGAGACCGTTGCCGAGCCACAACTCCGCGGGCAACGGAGAACACGCCCAGCCACGCAGGGTGCCAGGCCCACGTGCAGAGAACTCGGCCTGGGCGGGAGATGCAGCCCAGCAGCCTGTCCGGGGCCACGTAGCCTCCCGGGGCCACGGGAGGCTGGGGCCCCTCCCCCCTCCCAGAAAGCCCGGGGTGGGCTCGCTTTCTTCCCGGCCCTACGCAGACCCTCCCGTGAAACGGCCCATGTGCACAGGATGCGTCAAGGCGGGGAGGGACACCAGGTGGCAGGACAGGAGCCCTGGACACCTTGGTCACCCCCGCCAACCTACCCTGAGCTTGGTGGCAGGACTCGGAGTCAGAGAGGCCCCAACACTGGCCTTCTGGGGGAGGTGGGGGCCCGCTGGGGGTGGGGCCCACCTGCAGGGGAGCCTGCGTCCTGACAATGGTGGAGGCAATGGTGGGGGATGAGCCGGCCAGCGTGTGGGGCTCCTGGTTCTCGTTCCAATCACTCGCGCGGTGCCCCACGGGGCCCCAGGGCTCCACCCTGCAGCCCCTGCAAACTCCGAACCCCTCTGCTTCCCATCTCCCCCCCCAGGCCCCACACCTGCTGCCCCAACTGCTCACAACCAACAGCCCAGGGAGGCGATGGCCGCCGCCCCAGGAGGGATGACCCCCTGCACCACCATCAACCTTGAAGCCTCCCCTCAAACCCCACCTGACAGGTACGCTCCACCTCACCTCAGGGCCTCAGTTTCCCCAGCCGTACGATGGGAGGCCGAGGGGTCAGCTCCGTGGCGGACTCTGTCCATGAGACCCATTCTGGTCTCCTCGGCCTCCCGACAGACACCCAGACTGCCCTTTGGGGGGCAGGAGCAATGCAGCTGGCCCTTGCGGCACTTTCTGTCTGCTCTCGCTGCTAGGGGTGACCCCCAGAACCTCCACGCTCGTGGGGGGCTGCCCTGGGAGGTGGGCCCAGCCTGCCCCCACCTTGCCCCACCTTGACCTGTGGGACAGACAGCGGCTCTACGTGCAACCAGCAGGGTGCCAACGGTCACCGAGCGGGCTCCACGCGTATGAAGGAAGCAGGCAGTGGCTGCCGGCTCAGGGGTCCAGGTCTCCTTCTGGGGGGAAGGGGCTGCTCTGTGGCTGACAGAGGTGGAGTTGGCCCAAGTCTTCACGGTGCTTTAAGAAGAGGGCCTCATGGTGTCCCCCCGGGCAGGACAGTGCCCTGGTCTGCTGACCCCATCCCGTGCCGCGTGGGCACTGGGAGTGGGGTGATTGAGGGGGTGGGACCCCAAGACACCCCAGAGGGTCCTGGGGTCCGGGGGGCAGAAGCAGAGACTGGGTCAAAGGTGACAGTGAGTCCTCAAAAGCCCAGCAGGGCCAGATGGGGGAGGACGGGCCACGCAAAGGCTGAGGCAGAGGCTGCAGCGATGTGGCCACCGCCCAGGAGGTCCGGGCGAGGCAGGCAGCACCCCCGCCCGTGGGCACGTGGAGCCTCGGAGGAAGCGCTGTCCTGCTGACACAGTGACGTGGGACTTGCGCTCAGTGGCAACCAGCACCTGGGGACAGGCACCGCGCTGAGCTCCATGCCGGGGTGGGACGGAGCAGGTGCCTGATTACAAAGGGGGCTGTGGACCCGGCAGGTGTCCCCGCAGCCCTGGGTGGGCTGCCGTCTGTCCCAGCCTGGCGGCAGGGGGTGGATGACACGCAGAGCGGGGACACGCAGATCCCGGCTGGATGGAGCCGAGTCCCCTGGCCACAGCGGGCCTCCCCACTAGGTCCCCCAAGCTGGGTCTTGGGAGCTGAAACCGGGGGTGTCAGTGGATCACCCCCCAGCTTGTACCGATCGCCTGCCGGGTGCCCATCATGAACACACAGGACTCAGCAAAGGGGAGTGGTTTCCGGAGGTAGGTAATTTTCTAGATTACGTGGCTCAGAAGGACCTGTGCAAGTTGACTAATTTGACTGCCCGAGTTTTGGGGAAAAATGAAGTGTAACACGGAAGACTTTCTGTTCTCTGAGTTCCGAGAAATACGGCGTAGACGCTGCACATTCCCTTGCAGTTTGCTCTCCGTCTGAGCAGAGAAGACGGGGCAGCCCCCTGCCCCCCCCCAACTCCTGCCCCCCTGGCACTGAACAGCCGCCCGTGGGAGGCTCCTTCCTTTACTCAATAAAAATCTAAACGCTGATTGTTTCAGAGAACATCCTTTTACAGAGCAACACTCTCCCCACTTCCACTTACTTGGGACACTGTCTCCTCAACAGACACAGAAGCTGGTGATCTTCTGTCAGAAGAACAGCGTTTCAGGGAAACCAATTCTTCGATTTGTGAACTAGGGAATGCTGATTTGGAAGGTCACTGGCAGGGCAGGTGACCGGAAAGGCGACAGAGGAGAAAGGTATTGTCCAGCCAAAAGGAGCCCAGGCAGCTGGTTCTCAGAGACAGAGGGTTACCTGGGCCCTGGAATTCCGGGGAGCTCCCCCCTTCAGAGGCCTGAGCAACGGGGGGGCGTATGGGAGGGTCACCGGTGCAGGCTGAGGGGAGGCCCTGCGGTCCCTGGACCTGGGCAGGACCTGGGAGGCCACGGGACAGAGGGGAAATCCGGGTTTCCAAGAGAATGATGTCTGAACTTGACTTAGATTGACTATGAAAACCCACAGCCCATAAAGACACGTAAATCAGAGTGAGAAAGAGAGAGAGGAAGAAGAAAGATGAAGACAGAGAAAGAGGAGGACCTGGCCCAACCGTGGGCCCAACGAAGCGCCCACTCCCCACACAGCAACCAGATAACGACCAGGAAAGACTCCAAAGGTTGTAGCAAAGGCCCGGCGTGCATGGGGGAGGATGCTCGCCATCCCTGGTCATTATGCAAATTAGCCTAATGAGCTATTACCCGCACCGATGAGGCTGGTTACCATCAAAAAGGCAGAAAATGGCGAGGGCTGGTCTGGCGGGGTGGGCGTGCAGGGGTCTCTGAAAGGAAACCAGGCCAGCAGCCCCACTGCCTCCCACCTTGCCCCCCAGCCCCCCACTGTGCTGAGGAGCCGTTGGCCCTCACTGGCCCCCGGTGGGTGCTGAAGATGCCCCAGCACGACAGCTTTGGTGTCCTCTCCGCTCAAAGTAAACCCCTCTGTGCAGGGCTGGGGGGAGCGCCCTGGCGGCGGGAGAGCGCGGGTGAACCAGCACTGCGTGGGGGCAGAGGGGCGCCCGGCAGCACCCCGAGTGGAGGTGACACCCTGCTCGGTCACGTGCGAACTGCTTTGGTGCACAGTTCTGCTACGTTCCCTCTCGTTGCCACTGAGGTGACACCCAAGTGTCCCTCCGTCCCCACACCAGCTAACAACAGAGGCCGCTGCTGCTGCCTTCACCTCCCGACACCTCCCCTCGCCTTCTGGGAAACAGAAGTCACGCTGACGACGGGGCACACCATTGGCTCCGTGTCACCTGAGCCACAGGCACCGGCTTTGAAAAAGGGACAGGTCGCTTGGGACCCACCCCTGCGCCTGTACCACCCTCCCAGGCACCCAGCTAGGGCACACGGGGGAGACCCAGCGTATGGAGAACGCATGGGGCATTTCTGCAAACTTAAGGCACAAATCCTACCCGACAATAGCAGCTGCCCTAGGACTCAGGTTTGTCACCTGGGACTATGTCTGGGGGTTGCTTCAAGCCCGTCTGTCACCCTCCGCTCGTTCTCGATCAGCTGCCGTGTAGTTTTTTGCTCCCATGATAAGATTTACTGAGCGCTGGCCAGAGGCGGGGGGCTTCTGCCGCTGGTGCTCCAGAAAGACCAAGGCTCCACAGTCCTGCGGGCGGAGGGCTGGCCAGAGAGGAGACAGGAGGGTAAACTGCCCAGCTGGAGGGCTGTGAGCGCACAGGAATCGGGGGAGGGGGGTTGGGGGGCAAGGGCAGGAGGCCTCTGCTGGCCACTGAGCTGGGGGGGAGCCAGCGGGCACACGCAGCCCCCCCCACCGCACCCCACCGCACCCCACCACCGGGAAGGATTCCCCAGCTTTGCACACGCCAGCGATCTGTGTGGACAATGGGCTGGTTCCTGGGGGTGGCACGTCCCCGTGGGGACAGGTCCCAGCTGACCTAGGGGCCCCGGGGATCTGTTTCAGAGCTAAACGCACAAGCAGGGGAGGGTGGGGACTTGCACAAAGTTGAAGGGTGAAGCCTCATTTTTCAAAACGTTCTGAAAAGTGAAAACTTTTTAAAAAGAACGTGGCTCTCCTTTTCCTAAAACTGTCAAATGAAGAAATTACGGCCACCGCCCTGGCTGGTGTGGCTTCGGGACAAAGCACTGGCCTGGAACCTCAGTTTTCCACAAATTACGGCCACGTACCCATGACACGGAGTTCCCCCCTCAACGACTTCTAAGTGCCCAGCGCAGGGGCACCCAGCACATCCACAGCATCAGGCAGCTTCCAGAACTTTCCGTCGTCCCCAGCTGATGCTCCGCCCCCACTAAACGGGAGCCCCCCACCCTCCCCCAGCCCCTGGCACCCACCATCCTACCCTCCCTGTCTGTGCACTTGGCAACTCTAAGGACCTTCCGCAAGTGGGGTCACACAGCATCCCTCCGCTATCACCCCAGTGTTGCACATCCTGGTGCCTGTCCCCACCTTGACCTCTGATCCCCAGCCCGGACACCTGGGGCTTGTGGGGAGAACTCTGAGGGGCCCCCCTCCCGTCCTCCGGGCCAGCTCCTGCGCTGAGCTCCTGGCCGTCCGTGTCCCCTACGGCTGCTGAAAGGGCAGGAGGCAGGCTGGGCTCAGAAGGCGCACCTGTCTAAGGACTGCGCAGGGACAGCCTTCCCCGGAGCAATGTGGCAGAGGATGGCCCTGCTGGCCACCGAGTGCCGGTGGGCCATGACCCCCCGGTTCCTTGTCTGCGTTTACCCACCGGCACCTTGGACTGAGCCCGGCAGACGAGGAGGGTGACTCTGTGTTTGAGGCCACCCAGCCTCGCAGGGACGGGGCTCAAGCATGCAGTGAGTCACCAGGTGTCCACGACAGTGCCTGGCAGGGGCCGGCCAGCTCCGTCCTGCCGGACGCTGGGCCGTGGCCCTCGGAGTGCCGGCTGGGGCCCGGCGGCTGGGCACACAGCCTGTTCCTCGGAAAACAACACACACCCGATCAGACGATTCCATCCAGAAGGCTCATTAAAAAACACGCCTGGACAATTAACTGACAAATAAAATTTCTTCTGGAACAGATGAGGCCAGGCCCCACACGGGACGGGAAACCAGTCATGGCTGGACCCCACACAGGGGCCGAGAGGCTGGAGAGCTGGTTAGCAGCAAGGTCAAGGGGAGGGCGCCTGCCACCAGCCCCTGGGCTGGGTCACCGTGCACTCAGTGACCGTCCCAGTCATGCCTCCCGCCAGGAAGAGGCCCAGAGCCCTTGGGGAGCCTGGCCATGGGAGCTGACAGGTCCCCAGGACCACCTGCCCTGCCTGGGAGGGCGCCCAGTGGCCACCGGCTGCAGACCTGGAGCCAGACGTGGGTCTGACCCTGCCCGCCCCCCCAAGCCTGTCACACTCCCCCTGCCTGCGCTGCCTCTCGTACAGAAGGGTGCCCCTGTCACCTCCCTCCGCCCTCCTGGCATACAGCGGGCGCTCGGCAATGGGCGGGCGAGTTCTTACTATTCCTGCTCTCCGTGCACCCCAGCAACTCCTCACCAGGGGCCGACGGCTGAGAGGGCGGAGGTTCTGGTCTCCCAAGCTGCCTGTCACCCCAAACTTGCGCCTCTCAGGGTGACTGACTGCGAGTCTCAGGCGGGACTGTCCCCACCCCCGAGGCGGAAAAGCCCGAGTCTCAGCCCCGCAACAGCTCCAAGGCCAGGGGAGCACCCGTCCCCATAACAGAGCACCCGTCCCAGGCGCTCTGTTATGGACCGAATGCTTGTGACCCCCGCCCCAATTCTTGTGTCAAAGCCCCACAGTGTGATGGGTTAGGATGGAGGGCTTCTGGGGGGAGGCTGGGGCTAGATGAGGTCATGAAGGTGGGGGACCCCGAGATGGGAGGAGAGGCCTGCGCAGGGGCAGGGACCAGGGCTCAGACTCCCTGCGTCAGGGCACAGCCTGCCCGGGCCGGCTCCGTGCTCTCCGCCTTCCAGCCTCCAGAACCGGGGGAAATTCTCATCTGATGTCTAGTAACCCCACCCCGTCCCACCCCATCTATGCTGACGTACACAGCAGCCCGAGGGGGTCTAAGACACGCTGACCACGGCGAGGGTGGCCCCCCCCGGGCCACGCTGCCTGATCCAACCGCCTACCCTCCAAGTCGGTGCTGGGACTGCAGTTCATGTCCCCCCACATGCGTGCCATCTCCCCGTGGCCCCGGTGCATGTTTCTGTCCCTTCCTGCTCAGAGCAAAGGTGACATGTGACCCCCACACAGGCCCCCTGGGCCTGGGCCCTGGGACGTCGGCTCTGCCCTGTTTGGGGAGAAGGCCCAGGTGGGATTTCTGCCCCCCACCCCCTCACGAGCTCAGGCCTGTAACCCCACATCTGCACCTTCACCCAAGTGGTCCATCCACGCCCAAGTGACTTTCAAAAAAATGTGCCAGGCCGGACACCAACCAGTGCAGCGAGTTCCCAGTCCGCAGCCAGGAAAAGGGCCCCAACCAACGCACCAAGCGGGTCACTGAGCAGCCCTGCTCCTCGCCTGGTCCTCCCCCCAGCCCTGCCCCACGCGCTGCCCCACCTGAGCCCACCCACCTCCCTCCTTCGGGGTCCGCGGCACAAAAGGCAGCCACTGGCAAGGCTCCCGCCGTTTGACAAGTGCCCTGGGAGGGTGACCAGAGGGAGGAGGCAGACGTCCCCCGACGGAGGGGACCAGTGAACGGGTGACAGGTTGAAGGGGACGAGGGACGGGCACCAGGTGGTGGCCAAGCTTTCTACCTGTCGAGAAAAGCAAGGGCTTCGCCCAGGGCTCCGGACGCCCGTGACAGAGACTCAGGGCCACCCCCTGGCCTTCCAGACACCCACCCACTGCTTCCCGTAAAGCCAAGGGAGCCGGCAGGCCCCGGAGAAGCCTCAGCACCTCAGGGCCCCAGGAGCCATGTACGCTCCAGGTACACTCCATGTACGAGCGGCAGCCGGAAGGCTCGGGGCCCGAGGGGAGGAGTGTGCAGCCCTTGAACACCCGACACCATCCAGCAGCCAGGCCCAGGGCCGGCAGGGCGGGGGAAGGACCCTGGAGGGCTTCACGGGGGCACGTGACCCCGAGCCCCTGCCTGTCCTGCAGTCCCGGTCCGGAGACTGCGCAGAGCATGAAATTCAGCATCTCTGCCCCAGTGAGTCACAGGGGCTGCTGCTGAGGGAGGCGGCTCAGCCACTTGCCTCTCCCTCACTTGCCTGGCCCCCTGCCTGCCTTTGGGAGCCAGCCCACCCGCACCCTCCCTCCCGTGGCCGCTGAGCAGGTGTGGGACCCAGCCTGGCCACTCATCGACTCAGTGGTGGACGTGTGCCCCCAAGGTAGGCCAATGAGGGTCCGGAGCTGGTGGAGGCTGTGTTCTCTACGCCTCTGCGGGGAGAAGCCACTGGAGAACGAACCAGAGGACAGCAGAGCTGAGACACGTTGTGAGACTCCGGGGACGCTGTCGGGCACCTGGATCCAGCAGGCCTGAAGCCAAGCACCTCTGGGATTTCAGTTACTCCAACTAATGAATTCCTTCTTCATGCTGAGCTGGTTTGAGCCGAGTTGTCGGCTGTACAAAAAGTTCTGGGATAACACCATTGGGGAGCAAGAGGAGACGGGGCGCCTTCGCTTTGCTTCCATCCTTAACCCACATCTTTTGATGCTGAAAGACCCTGTTCCCCCTCACCTCCTCCAGGAAGTCCACCAGGGATCCTCCAATCAGTTATGAACTTCATCTTTTAGGAACTCTCGGCCTGCTTGCTTGGCGCCTCCCCTAAGCCCTGAACTATGTCACAGGCTTCAGCTGGGCCTCCAGGCTGGGCGCTAGGACCTGCCTTGGACGGATGTGGAAAGGGACACAGCAGCCAGAGTTCAAGGTGTGGCGCTGAGCCCCAGCCGCACCGTGAGAACCACATGAGCCTCAGCTTCCTCATCTGCAGTGGGGTGTCAGCAGAACCCACCTGCTGGTGCTGCAGGCATGTGCAAGGAGACGCCCACATAATGCAACCTGCTTGTGCCAAGCACCCCGTCTGCGACCACCATGTCAACCCCCAAGCTGGCGCATATTCTGACCAACTGTCTGTTCATCCTGGCGTTTGGATGGGTGGCTCTTCCTGCCCTGTCCCAACGCAGCTGTCCTCACAGCCCTGCCACGCTCACCAGAGGTTCCTCCCAACTCTGGCCCTCTGAGCAGGTGTCCCACCAACGACCTCCAGGATGTCAGCCACCAAGAACCAGGCATCTGCCTGTCCTCGCACCCCACAGCGGCCACCCAGGCCCTCCAGCCCAGTTCTCTTTGGTTCCACCATCTCCATTCTCAGCTCCCACCCCACCCCACGCCCTTCAAGTTCGGGACCAACAGGCCCAGGTGCCCCGCACTGAAGAGCAGCTGAAGCTGCCCCCGCCCGGCTGTCCTGCCCCCTGGGATGCTGAACTCTTCAAATGGGCCATTTCCGCCTCCTCTCCCCCTGTCTACATCCAGGAAGCCCCATGTCGGCCTCAGAGCGCAAGTGGTGAGAGGGGAGAGGGTCTCTCTCCTCTGCCCCCTAGCCTGGAGGAAGAGAGCGCCCCGGTGCACAGAGGGGGACACTGGGGCCATGCAGGGGCCAGGCCACACGGCTCCTGCTGTGACCTCTAGAAGGTGCAGCCTTTCACGGTGTGGCCCCACCTCTCCTGTGACACCTCAGGTGACATTGAAGCCCTAGGCGATGTCCCCCCAACTCCTTCTCAAGGCCCTGCCTCAGGTAAGACGCTTTGGGCGCACACAGGCACTGGAGGTGGGTTCCGTGACCACCTCTCACCCCAGGAGGCCTCCCCATCCCGCAGGCCTGGCCCACCCACCATGGCCCCTCCCTGGCTCTCTTACTCTTCCTTACTCCAGGTCACACGGTGCCGAGGTTCCCAGTGTGGGCTTTAGGGCCACCACCTGCCTGGGGCACTGCCCAGCTCTGCCACCCCCTTGCTGTGTGTCTGTGAGCAAGGGAGTCCCCCTCTCTGTGCCCCAGTCTCCTCACGCAGAAAAAGAGGTTGATGGCAAATCCAAACTCAGCGGAGCAGCGTGGAGTGAGTTCAAGTATGTGAAATCCTGGACGTGGTGCCACCATTTCCCGCGGCCACTGTCACTGCCAGGTCCCTGCGATCTGCAGGCAGCACCCATGTCCGGCAGCGAAGGTGCCAGTGGTTTTCCGCTCAGTCTCCATGCCCAGGGCTGCCCCCGGCCCTGCTCTCCCCCTGCCTGTGCCAGGCTGAGCGCAAAGACGGTCATTACTGACTAAGTTCTCGGTGGACACCTGTCGCTCTGACCCCAGGCTGGGCCAACTGTTTAAACACAGAATTACCATATGGCCCAGCAAGTCCACTCCTAGCTGTCAACCCCAGAAAGAGCTAGAAGCAGCGACCTGGGCAAATGTCGGTACCAGACGCACAATTCCCTGTCCCCGAACGTCGGAACCGGCGCCCGTCCTCCGGCGGCAGGGCTGGGGACGCAGCGGGGATTCCCCTGCAGTGCCTGTCATGCAGCTTGGAACGGGTGCGCCTGGAACGGTGCGGGTGAAGGTCAGGCGCACGGGGGCCCGTGTCAGAGGGTCCCATGCCTAAAACACGTGCAGACCATGCACGTCCCGAAAGTGAACTTCCTTCTGGGGGTGAGGGAAACGTTCCGGAACTGGACAGAGAAGGGAAGGCACGACCTGTGGACGTACTAACTGCCCCTGATCGCACACTTCAAGACGGTAGCTTCTTTGGTATGATTTGCCATCATGAAAAAGCCACACACGCAAAGCGTGCATGTGGACATGCATGACAAAACGTGTCTAACAGACACACATAAAGGACTAAAAGTCTGAGGAGGTGGGCCCATGGCAGTCCCCGCCTCCCGGTGGCATCCCTGGCCTGTCCCCCCCGCTTCTCCGCGCTCCAGATACCCCAGCAGAGGTGACCCGCCCTGACCGTAAAGAACTAATACTCATGTGAAAGCCGGTCCTGGGGAATACAGGAGGCAGGGTTTACTCCCCACAGATTCCTGAGGGGATGGGCACCCCCTCCCCAGGTCAGGCCTCGGGAGAGAAATCTAGAACTGGCCACGGAAGCACTGGCTTAGGTAGGTTCTCCCTGAGGTAAGCCAGGCCACCTCCTCAATTTCCTGGTCCTGATGGTGCGAGGGGCCCTGGGAGAGCAGAGCACCCCCTGGCCCCTCTGCTCCGGCGTCCACTCCCAGGGCCTCTTGCGTCCTCACCGGAGCTGGCCGGCCTCTGGGCCAGGCCTGCGACCACAAGGAAAACCATGAACTGGCTCCTGCCCCAGGGCAGACTCTGTTCTTCCAGGCGCTGGGGTGACTGGCCGAGGGCACGTGAGGACTCGGGCTCCGGGACGGGAGACTCTCAGCCAACACGTCCTTGTGCTCTGTCAGCTCAACAAGTGGTCGTGCTGCGACACACCCCTCGGTAGAAGCACGTGGTTTGGAAGGCTCTGGAAAAGGTAAGCAGGGACCTGGAACAGGGAGCCCGCGTGAGCACCGGGAGTGTCCCAGGTGGAAGGACCGTGCCGGGGGCTGAGGGCAGAGACCCGCCTGGCTCCGCAAGGAGGCTGGAGCCCTAGGGTCCTGCAGGCAACAGCCAGACCAGATTCTCCCGAAGACCAGGACCTGCCCGTCAGGGACCAGGACCTGCCCGTCAGGGACCAGGACCTGCCCGTCAGGGACCAGGCTCAGCAGCAGCTCCCGTCCTACGACGAGTGTGAGCGCAGGGACAGGAGGGGCGCATGCTCGGAACATAGTGCTGGCGTCACACAGGAGCTCTGTGCCCTGCCCCTGCTCTTTGTGACCTCTCTGCACTGTCTCCTCCCCTGAGAAACGGGGGAATGGCCGCGCTCCCCTCACAGGGTCCCGACGGGGCTGAGATGAGTTGGCACACACAGAGCATTTAGCCGCATGTGATTCCATTGTGGTCAGGCCTGTGCTGAAAACACAGCAGGCCTGGCCTGGGGGGCACCCAGTCCAACATCCTCATCTAGCAGAAGTCCAGGGACGGTGTCCCCCACTACCCTGCTCAGGCCCAGCGAGCACCTCCAGGTCTCAGCAGCCTGCCCCGAGGGGTGGCCGTGGACAGCAGCTATTATCTGGGCGGCTCATGGGCAGGCCCGCTGCCTCTCCCACCCCTACTGCACCTGTGTTTCTGGCCTGTGCTGGGGTGTGGGGGTGCCCCAGAGAGCAGAGTCAAGCCAACTCTGGCTCATGGGGCACAGCACACATCGGACCCCAGGGAGAGGGTCCCAGGCAGTAGGTCCTGCGTTGGGTGAGAGGGGTGGTCCTGCCTGGTGGGGAAGGCTCTTCATTCCTCCCATGAGCTCCTGACAGCAACCATAATAGTCACGATCCCTCCTGCGTTACCACTTAGTTCATGCCTAGCCTTTTCTACTTCCTTACACGTAGGGATGCACTAACCCCTCATGAAGTTCTAAGAGGTAGAAGCTCTCCTTATGCCCATTTTGCTGGTAAGGAAGTTGAGGTACAAAGGGGTTGTGTCACTCACCCGAAGCCACACAGCGTGTAGGAAGGGGAGTTCGATTTGGACTCAGGTGGGCTGCTTCCTGGGACTGTGCTTTTAAGTTCTGCTCTCGGGTCTAACCTGACTCTCAAGGGTAATGGCTGAACCTGGTCTCAGCCTCTGCCTCCCTCCTCCAGCAAGGTCCCAGCCCAGGGCTGAAGAAGCCGTGGAGGTTCCTGCTTACATACTGGAGGTGGCCGGCCCCCAGTGACAGAGTGAGGCCCTGTCACTCTGTTTGGCATTCCAGGCTCTCCCTCACCCGGAGGCCCCAGGCTCTTGCTCCTGCCTGTATCTCGTGGTGTTTCCCATACATCCCTGCCTCTGAGCTTTCATCAAGGCTGCGCCCTGTGCGTGCGGGACCTTCCTTCATTTTCAAAGCACCTGTCATGTGCTTGGCTCTGGTTGGCCCCTTATCTCTTAGAGCCTTCTGGGAAGTCAGGGACAGCGACAGGCACTGTGAGTGGGTGTCTCAGGGGACTGTTGAGGAAGCATCCCTGCAGAGGGGCCACTGAGCAAAGATCTGTGGGTGACTTGGAGTTACTCCAGTGGAGGAGAGAGAGACAGAAGTGTGGGCACGTCCCAGGGGGCGGGAGGAGGTGTGGCACATCCAGGGACCCAGGGAGAGAGGGCCGGGGTCAAGGCTCATCTGTCTCTTTCCAGCCAGCATGACGCTAACTCCCCCATCTGCCCAGTTCCTCCCTCCGTGCACCAGACCTGAGTCCCAACCAAGGTTCATGGGCCTCCATTCACCTTCATGATCCCCAGCTCCACCCACAGAGGTCTGAGCACAGAGAAGGTACAGTGAAGGTTTGCTCGATGCAACTGAAGTTTCCCGGTAAAGGGAAGTGGAAGGTTTGTTCGTGGCTGTTCAGTCTCATGGCACCAGAGCAAGGACAGCGTCCTTAGAACCGCGCCGCACCAGGCAGTACTGTGATCTTCCATACCCCCGGCCCCACCCCATCCCATTTCAAATGTACTCATTGCTGGTACGCACACGCCCTCATTAGCAGGACTGACAAACTCCATCAATTAAAAGAGCCTACAGAGCATTTAGCACCAGCCTGCCTTCAGTTCATTTGCCAACCTAACCGCTTGTATCATGAAACTGCCCACAAAAGGGCTCTGCAGACAGAGACAAATCAATGCTAACGAGAGCCTGCTGAGTGCACGAGGGGGACGTGGGGAGGGAGGCAGGTGGAGCGCGCCCAGGAGGGCTCCTTTCAAGGGAATCAAGAGGCGCACCGGAGACCTCGGAACCAGAAGCTTCCAATGTGAGGGTCTCGGTTCACCCTGCCTCCTGCAGACCTCGTTCTGGGTAGACTGGGGCTGGTCTACAACCTTCTTTTGGGTTGAACAAGGCAATTGAAAGGTTACCTCTCAAGGAGCCAGGACTTACTTGGGTATCAGTCAAGCTCAAGCTCTGGAGAAAACCTGGACTCAAATCTCCCTATAGAGCCCTGGCAAGCTACCCCAATCCCTGCTTCACCGCCTGAACACTACTATCCAGGGCTGTCCATCACTGAACACATGCTCTGGGGCTGCTGTCATGCATCAGGCACAGGGACGAGGTGAGCAAACTCTTTGGCATGTTGGTGGCAGGCGTTCTGGTGAGGGAGACAAATAGCCAGCCACCCGTCACAGGAGATGACCCTGACAGTGAAGGAAGCACACAGTCAGTGTCAGAAAGAGGGTGCCTAGGGAGCTCTCTGAGATGGTGAGGTGAGCTGAGACCTCACTGGTGAAGCAGAGGTGAGCTTAGAGCACAGGACCGTCTTCATGGAAGAGATTTCTGCACCTAGCAGAGAAACACACCCGCTGGGTAACAAGCTGCTGTGCCAGGAAGGCCAAAGACACGGGACCCAGGGCTGGGAGGTCAGGACAATGGGAAGGGAAATGCTGAGTCCTCATACCAGGTTCCGCCTCCTTCTGGAGGCTCCAAGCACCAGCTCTCAGGTTCAGCACCATGGAGAGGTCCCAGGACACGGAGACGGAGCCAGCGCCACGCGGCCTCACGGAGGGATTCAGCACCTTGGATAGCGCCACGGGCACCCATTCAGCACCCTGGGCAGGGGCTCCAGCCCCAAAAGTGATCAGCACCCCAGAAAGGTGCGAACCCCGGAAAGAGCTGACACCACAGAATCCTGTGCGTTCAGAACCACGGACAGCCCCACGGCCACCTATTCAGCACCCTGGACAGGGTCTCCAGCTCCAAAAGGGATCAGCACCCCAGAAAGGTGCGAACCCGGGAGGGAGCTGGCACCACAGACTCCTGTACGTTCAGCACCACGGATAGCACCACAGCCGCCTATTCAGCACCCTGGACAGGGCTCCAGCTCCCAAAGTGATCAGGTCTGAACCGGGAAGTGAGCCGGCACCACACAGATTCTGGGGTGTCTGTTCCACACCATGGATAGGGGTGTGCATTCCCATCAGAGCTCTGGAAAGGACCACCGCACACAGCTTTCCTTACACCGCCCCTGCCACTGACCAGCCAGCCACACAAGGTTGCTGGACCAGCTCCCATCACCCCAGTTCCACAGCATTTGACCGTGCCCTGGATTCATCTGGAACACTCCTGACCCACCAGGCTTTCCCTGGGGCTCTCCTTCCTCAGTTCTGCCTGTAGAAACCCGACTTGCTCTACTCATCAAAGCATGGTGCCAACACCCTCTATTTATGATGCCCCTTTTCTGATTTATCTGGAGGCTGTCCCCATGCTCTGCCCTTCGCTCCCCTTCCAGGCTGCAAGTTCCCTGAGGAAAGTGACTCATGCTTCTTTCTCCTTGTAGCACACGCCAGCCCAGCACCTGGTGGGCACCAAACGTGTGCTTCAGGCATGAACAAAGGAAGTTGCAAAAACGTCTTGTACAATGGCTACCAAGGGTGGAGACCTCCCTGTATCAGAAATCATGCTAAGTGCTCCACACACCCTTTAATTCACAGTTTAAGAGACTGAGGCCAAGAATCAAAGGCTTTTCCCAAGTTCGCCCAGTTAAGTCGTCACTGAGCCTGGATTCAAACCCAGGTCACACTGCGCAGCCCGTGCCCTTGACCGAGGCTCCTCTCTCTCTCCCCCCAATCCAGTGCCCCGCCATCTGCCAGTCCCACGGAGCAGCCTTGAGCACAGCAGCCCTGGTCCCCTGAAGTGATTCTGACCTTTTTTTAGCCTGAAATTGAAATCACTGATGCTTCAAATGAGAACCCCAAGATGAACGAGCCAAGACTTCAGATCTGCCATAACGAAGCCGCCTGCATCCACCTTCTCAGCAGGATTCTGGGCTGCTCTTCAGCGTGGGCCACCTGTTCCCAGTCAACACGGAGGACAGAGCAAAGCATTCCCTGAGCTCCGGAGGGGCTATGGCTAAGTGCGGGTAAGGGGTCCAGCGTCCCAGCTTCCAGGGGCTCCCCCAGGGCCTCTTTAGAGTCTTGGAGAGCAAAATGTGAACGCTGTGCACTTTGGAGGGCTATAATGGCAGCAGTTGCCCTGAGCACTGGCATCATCTGAAGGCAAACAACAGAAGCAGCTGAGCTCCTTTGTGCTGACATTTATTGGCTACTAAAGGAATGGTTTTCAACCATGGCTAACAATTTGGCCGGAAGCTTGACTGCAGCAAAAGCTGGGCAGGGGGACGGAGGGGCAGGGGGACAGAGAGGCAGGTTAGGGTGGCCACGGCCTCTCCGCCTGCCCTGACCCAGAGGCAGGCGGCCCAGAAGCCAAGGACCTGGAGTGGGAAGCTGACCAGGGGCCCAGGCCTGGTCCAAAACGAGTGCAGTGGGAAGCCACAGAGCTTTAGGACACACACAGTCCACACATGGAGGGGCCCAGGATGGCCGCAGGGTCCTGCTGTCCTTCACAACCGAAGCATCTGTGTGACTCAAGGTTGAGAATGTGCCACTGTCCCAACTTCCTGCTAACATCAGCTGGCATTTAGACCTCAATTTAGTTATTGAAAAAAATACCTATTTGAAATGATGTAAACAAAACATTATGGACTTCTGCAGGGAGAGAGTGGGTAGAGTCCCCAGATTGGCCATGTGGGCCACTACCAGCAAGACATATGACAAAGCTTCTCACAATGTCCTGAGAGGCAAGACAGAGAAACGTGAGCTGTGCACCAGGGCCACACAGGTGTCTGGAAAGGAAGCCGGGCAGCGTGGCAACCACAGGAGGGCTCCACCTCAGCCCTTGGCTTTGTCGCTAGAGGGCAAAATGGGAATCATGAATAGAAATTCCAAGATTACCTAAAAGCCAGAGTTGTGCCAAAAAGAAAAAAAACGAGCAAGGAGTGCCCTTGGAGCTGAGAGGCGAGCCAGGTCCGGAGGCCTGGCTGCCAGGATCCTGGGGTGGCAGCACTGGCGTTGGCTGATAAACCCTCCGGGAGGGGCACCGAGAGGCAAGTACTCTGTTAGCCGGAGGTGTTCAAGTGTCTTGCCCTTGGCACGCGGCTCCAGGATGGCTCCATGCATGAAATGACAGTGGTAACGATCACCTGTCATTGTTATAACGTATTGTGATGTTGCTGTTATTTGTTGAACTAATTGTCCTTGGTTTCCTCTCCCGAGTCAGGCATCATTCATGATGATGAAGAGTGAGATGGTGATCAAAGACTACTATTCATAGAATGGTGACTCTGCACCCAGCACCGCTGGCTTGTCACCTTCCCCAACAGCGGCCCGGGTGCCCAGAGCTTGGGCACCACACGATTTATTTCAAGTGACCTAACTCCCACAGCCACCCAATTTGCTGATGGGGACACTGAGACCCAGAAAGCACATGCTGAAGCTGGAAACTCACCCCCGGCCATGGCTGTTTGACCCCACGACACCACAACATGCATATGGATGATCAGAAATGACCTGGAGTTCCTCTCCTCCATATAATATTTCATGGGGAAGCTGGGGGACGCAGACCGACCCCCACCAGGCTGTGACAGGTGTTCATAGCTCCAGTTTGGTTGAAAGTTAGGGTCTAAGGAAATGTGCATGGGAGTCCGCGTTAGGCTTTTCAAGACCTGCTCTCCTGCAGCCTAAGAAATGCCTCTTCAGTTACTCAAACGAATGGCCTCTGGGGGAAACAGCAGGGCATCTCTCTCAACACCCTCACTCCAGTGCAAACCGAGATTCTAAAACGGTTCCAGGCCGTGGCTGGTGCAACCATTTAATACGAGGAAGAAATAATTAGCCAACTCAAGCATCATCGCTTTTCAAGGATGAAGGATAGCGCTGCCTGCGTTAATTGCACGGGCAAACCTATTTAGGGAAATTACACAAAAAACGGCACTGGCCACTTCAGGGCTAAGAAAACAATCACAAAGCCTGCGGGGGCCCCTGCCACGGCGGCAGGCGGGCGAGCGCGGCCCTAGGAAGATAATGACCGCCCAGAGGGCGGCCAACACGACAGCAAACAGCAGCGTGTGGCCACGGAGGCAGAGCCCCTGCGCGCCCGCACGAGGCTGCGTTCTTCTGAGGAATCATTCTCTACGTGTGAAATTAATACCTGTCAAAAAAATGAATACTGTCACTGGAGACAATCCGAGAAATCAAGTCTGATACGAGAGAAAATAATCCCACATGATCCCATCGCCGAGGGGTTAGCCTCCCCGTTCCCGTTTTGTTTGCTGTGCCTGTCAGGGGGCGCCGACTACGGTAGGTGACACCGTGCGGCTTTGTCCTCCCACCTTGTGCCAGGTGGACATCTCCCGCGGGGAGGGAGGGCTTCCGGCACGCGTGGCGTTTGGTGCTTTCTCACGGACCGCACCCTTGGTTTCGGTGCCACCGTGAGCTCCGTCTGTCCCTCCCGGTCACTCCCCGGGAAGGACACTCCTGGTTCAGCGTTACGGTGCTTCTTCCCAACCGTCACATTGGTTTGAAAGAAGTTTCACATCAAACATGTCTTCTTCCACGGAGCATCACGTGAGAGCTGTTACCCGTGATGGGTACGGTAATCAAGTTTTTCTTAAAAAGGCGTTTGCTAATTTGAAAATAAAAACTGGCGCCTTATGGTCTGTTTTCTTGCTTACGGCTTGCGATTTTATACGCCAAGCCCCTCCCGGCCAATCTTGGGCACTTCTGAGCCGCCGTGTCGTGGGGTCAGACAGCCAGGGCCAGGGCGGGGGCCCGGCTTCCGCCCCCCGCTGCTCCCCTGTAGGTGTCAACCGGCCGCGCCTCAGTCCCCTCATTTGCACGGTGGGGCCGGGAGATGCTAGTGTGCAGGGTGACTGTGAGGGAGGCTCAGATGGGACAGTGGCACCTCGATTTCTGTCAGCGAGGACACGGGGCGCCTTTGTCCCGCATCACTATTTGCTCTTAGGAGGGCTGCTGTCTAGTGTTGTCAGGAGCCATCCGAGAAATAAAGGGTGCTCTACTTCACAAACGTAATTCAAGACAACGAGCTTCGTTTCCAAGTGGGGAGCTTGAGGGGGAAAGACGGTCCTGCTCTCCAGACCCGGAGACGGACGCGGCCCCGACTCCCGCCCTCGGGGGGCAGGCCAGGCCCTGCGGCTCCCGAGCCAGCACGGTCGGGCCTGGCGCCATCGCCCCTGCCCGCCGCAGCCCCTGGCGGCATCGCAAGGCGTCCTGAAAGCACCGCCACCCCAGCTTCTGCCTCCAGATGCCACATCATAAGGGGGGGCTGGCCGCTGGGCCCCAGGTTCCTGGAAGGTGTGCAGGACTCTGATGTCCAGCCAGGCTGCACTGGAGGAGGCCGGGCCATCCACGTGGTGAGTCCCTGGAAGACGTCAGGATGAGGCTCCAGCCTCCCTGTCTCCCCGAGGACCCGGTGCCAGGCTGCCATCTCTGAGCTGCAGGTCCTCCTTCTGACTCACTGTCGAGTTCCCACCCTCCCACTTGGCCCGAGTGGGGAGAAAAATGTGCCCTGACTCGGCTGCCCGCTTCCTGCCCCTGGGAGTCACTGTCCCCGGCCCGGCCCCCTGTCCATGCCCTGCCCACCCCCAAAGCCCTGTGGGAACACTGTGTTGCCACCAGCCACCGGGGGGTCCGGCACACCACGTGCTTCTGAAACATGGCGAGGCACCATGTGCCTTGTTCAGATGCCTCCCCACCTCTCCAGTTGCCTCTCTCCTGTGACGGCCCATCTCTGAGTTCCAGGTTCGAGGTGAGTTTTACAAGGGGCTGCCCTCCAGGCTCTGCTCCTTGGCGGCAGGGCTGAGGGGGCGGCCCACAAAGAAACAAAGCCAGCGGCCAAAGAACAAAGTGCCCCTGAGCGCCCGGCAGGGGGGACTGGAGGCCTGCACTCCGGAGGGGCCGCTCCCAGGCAGCGCACGGGTGGCAAGGCACCCACGGCAGATGGAGGCCAGCAAGGGTGCCACGCCAGGGCTCCTGATAAAGCTCAAGAAGGCAGGGTGGCGCCCTGTTGAGGCTGAAAACTTTGAAGAGCAAACCGGCACTTCAAACGTGCCCCGTGGCCCCCAAGTTCAGACTTCGGCCTGTGCTTTTCAAGAGAAATTGTACGTCTGACCCACTTTGAGTTCCTTCCCCAGAGCGGGGAGAAGAGGCGGCATGTCGAGGGGACAGGGACAGGTGGCCCGCCCTGGGGCAGCTTCCACGAGGCACCCTGCTTGCCCCCAGGAGCGCGGAAGCCCCGTCAACTTCAGGGAGGGCTTCCTGCCAGCACAGGCATCTGAGACACGTGAGTCCATGTCAAACAAGTCCTGCCAGGTGGAAGCGTTTCACGAAAAACATAAAAAAGCTGTCTGCTGGAAAAAATGGCAGCTATACGGCTCTAAGTGGTTTTAATATTCCAGGGGCGGAATCTGGTAGCTAAGGAAACAACTCAATGGAGACTCGGTCTTTTTCATCCAAGGGCCTGCAGGAGAAATTCTGCAGCCCACCAGACAGCCTTGGACGTGAACCAGAGGGAACCGGGCTCCGAGGGTCCAGCCCCTGCCCCGTGCAGTTCCCGTAGGGCCTGCGGCCGCAGAGGCCCTGCTCCTGCTTCACGTCACTGATGACCTAATAATACCAACGGAGCCTTCGTTGCCTGTGTCAGCATTCCTAGAATCCTGGAGCTCGGAGGACAGAAAACCTGTTCCAAATGTCCAGTCGCATCGCAGAGATGAAAGGCAATGTCACAGGAGGTGCTGTGGCAGAAGTGCAGAGACTCTTGGTGCCCCCAAGTTCCATGGGGGCTTCCCTCTGACCCGCCGGCCCAGGGCACTGCGGCCGCCTCCGCAGACCCCCGGGCACCTCTGCCTCCTGGGCGAGGGCTGAGCCCCGGACGTGCCCTGAAGCAGCCCTGCATCTGTTTTACGGGCTAGTGTGTTGGGGAAACCACCCGAGGAGCTGAAAGACAGGGGACATGCTTCTATCCTCGGCCCTCAGTAATTATTTAAAACCAACTGCAGCTCTGTGAACCTATGAGCCCCTGCGCCTCTCTCTCTCTTCCTCTCTCACACACTCACACACTCACTCACACACACGCAGAGAGGACTTACATCACAACTGCGTCCTACAGAGGATGATTCAACCCAGTGTCTCTGCATTTGCAGGAGGCTACACACCAAGTTAACCCGTGAGACAACGTCCCGCAGGCTGGACGGACCGGGGTCCAGAGAGCTGGTTCTCCAGCACAGCCGGGCTCCGACGGGCCCACCGCCATTCCGACACGGCTCGCAGCCCATGCGACCAGGCCCGCGCAGGGTGCCTGCGGTTAGGGGCCCCTTCCCTGAGGGGCCTGCTCTCTCCAGGGCTGCCTTTCCTCCCTGGTTCCCAGCCCTCTGTCCTGAGAAACACTAAGGAGACGAGCAAAACCATAGCTGGAAAAGCACCCTTGGAAGCTTGGGCACCACCGAGGACGGCGGCAGGACCCCCACGGGGCTGGCTGGCTACCGCGCGTCCGTTCCCTCCACCCGCATGTGGATTTCCAATGCGGATGAGACCGGGCTCAAGGTTAGCACAGGGAGAGGCTCTTCCAAGAACTGTGAACTCCAGCGAGGGCCTTGGCACTTACCCAACGGCCTAAAAATAACTTTTCCAAGGGCAACATATTCTTTTCTTTTCTCCATGGTTCCCAGGACGCACACACCTCATCCGTTTGCACCAACAGGATTGAAAGTCAAACCTGCGCAGGGGTGCAGGCCCCTGGCACACCGGGCTCACCCGATGCGGCCGTCCTGGTGAGGCGCTGGCACCTCGTGGGTCTTTAAATGAAAAGGCTGCTCTTCCTTCCACCTGCTGGTAACAGCTGGTTTCCAAAGCACCTGCGGGTTAAGCTCTCCTGGTGCCCCATCAACACCAGCCTCCCTGCCCACATGCCTCCACCTCTGAAGGCCACTTACAAGTCAACACGCTCCTAGCCACCAACGTCCAGCCCTGGTGCCAACCAGAGCCACGGGACCGCTCGATCCACCCGCCCCTACGGACGAGAATGGGTGAAGGCCGCTCCTGCTCTGTTGCTCCAGCCACGGCGAAACCGCCCGTGATCCACGTGGGTCCCAGACATCATGGCAACCACGTTTCTCTCCCTCCTACTTCGTGATCTACGGCCCAGTTCCACGTACATTTGCACCATCCCAGAGAGTAGAGACAAGGCCCCAAAGACAACCCAAACACACGTGTCAGAGGAGCTGTAACCCACCAGCGGGTGGGCACAGCTAAGCACGAGTCCACGCCAGGACCCACCAACACCCCGACTGGGCCCAGCGGCCACGCTGTCCGACCATGGACCCTGGAGAGTCGGCGCTCTCCCCAAGCAGAAAGATACCAACACTGGGGTTCCTACCTCAATCAGGAAGTCCCCGGTCCTCAGTCCGGCTTGCCACGCAACCCCGCCTTCGTCCACGGACTCCAGGTACTGCAGCGCCGGGAACGCCGGCGTTGGCGTGAACTCCTCAATGGGGGTGTCCGCTGGGGAGGCAAGAACAGCGCGTTACAGGCCTGGGAGACGGTTCTGGGTGGGCAGCCCCAGCTGCCACAGGACCCCGGTGGAAAGGCCAGTCTCTCCTGTTGCCAGTGGGGGGCCAGACCCACTCTGCCCAGGGCAGGGCCGGACCCTCGCAGCCCAGGTCAGCACCCGCGCAAGCTGGGAAGCCCGCTGCATCCTGGTCCCAAGTCACACCTCTCGGCTTCTGCTGAAAACCACGGACTCGCATGTTCCGAGGCCCCTGCCTATATGTACACGCCTGTCATTTTCTTTAAAAGCATCAGTGACTAAACATTTTCAGTTCTAAAAATGGAAAAGCCCCCCCGCCCCCCATAGCCACGAGGAGCCACAGAAGCACATGCCGGCGCTCCGTCCACAGAGGCCGCAGCTGAGGGGCCTGTCCTTGGAGCTCAGTCGCAGCCGGACGGGGACCCTGCGGGGGCTGCGGGTGGGACTCTGCTGGTGAGCCGTGTCTGCCGGGCTCTGTGGCCACTCTGCCGCCGGTGTCCGGGGGCTGCGGGCCACACACAGCTGCCGAGGGGCACCCCGGGGCGGGAGAGGGACACCCCGGGGCTGGCCGAGCGGCTGGGGCGGTGGGTGGGCAGGTGCAGGCGGCCCCCACAGGGGGCGGGGGAGGATTCGTGCGGACACTCACCAGGGGGGCCACCTTTCCTCTCTCTCCGGGCGGGTGGCTGTCAGGGCAGTGAAGCCTTGGCAGCCAGGGTCCCCCCGGGGAGGAGGCCCCCCGCCGCACCGGGGCTCGGCCTCCACTCAGCACGGAGGCTCGGTGAGGAAACTTCCACATGGCTGACCCACACACGCGGCGGACAGACGCCTCCTGCCTCCTCTCCTGGGGAGGCGATGCCATTTTGTTTTCTCTCAGGAGGGAGCCCCTAAGTCACCACCGTAGAACGCACCCCCGAGCCCCGTGATGTGTGGGCTGCCGGCCGGGGCCCCGGCAGAAGGGACCATCTTGCCACCTTTCCTTGGCGGTCACCTTAGGGGCAGGCACGCTGGCCGGCCGGCCGGCCGCCCCCGGAACGGGGTGGTGTCTGGATCCCGGAACTGGGGACCAGGTAATCCTGGGCCCCTGGGGCCAGGAGCTCCGAATCCAGCCACAGGCAGGCTGAACCAAGCCCTAAAACCTGGAGCCAGCCCATGATTTCTAAAGAAAGGGTGGGGGGAGGAGGGGAGAGAGCCCGTGGCGAGCGGCAGGGTGGGTAGAGAATTAACAACATTCCTGAAGGAGGCCCCGTGCTCCGCAAGTGAAGGCAGCACGTTAAAGAACACAGTTGTCTAGCAACCAAGTGCCCCCAGGAAAAAGGCTGCTTCCCGAGCCGCCGGGATGTCTTTATACCGGCACACACGCCACACGCGCGCGCACACACACACACACACACACACACACACAGGACGCTCTTACCTTTCGCCCCACGCAGGACGAACCCGAAGCCCTCATTGTCCTTCTTCTGCAGGACCACCGTCTTCTCCTCGATGATGCAGTCACTGTAGACAGAATTCCGGGGATAGCGACCATTATTGTGACCCGTCATCATCACCGCGGCTCCTCCGCCGGGGACACTCATCATCCTAGCCAATTATTCACCCAGCTCCCGGCTCCAGGCAGCATGGAGGGAGCGCGGCGGCTCAGGGCGCAGGAGGAGCGAGGCGGCTGGGGGCAGGCGAACGGGATAGGCGGGCCCGGCGCGCTGGGCGGGGGGGCCGGGCAGAGGCAGAGCAGCAGCCAGCGGGAGGAAGGAGCCGGGCATGGTGGGCAGGCCGGGGCGCCGGGGCGGCAGCAGGGGCAGAAAGTCTCCTGGAGCCGCCCGTGGCGCTGCGCCCCGGAGCCGGGCCAGAGGCGTCTTCCAGCGAGCAAATGAGATCAGCCGGACCAGAAATGAGGCAGCAGTTTTTTTTTTTTTTTTTTTTCCCCTTGTCTGGAAGGGGTTTTTAAAAAAAAAAAAAAAAAAAAATCAAATTCTATTTGCTCTCTGCGTGAGCCAGCGCTGAGAGGCGCCGCGACCCCTCCCTCCCCGTCCGCGGGAGCCTGGTGCCCCCACAGTCAGCCGTGTCACCGTGTCACCGCGCAGGAACCGCAGGCGGGCAAGGGGCTCTGCTGGTGCAGCTGGGGGGGCCGGGGGGCTCTCACAGGCGGCCGGGATCCTGCAGACCACAATGGGCCTCCTCTGGGGGAGGAGGAGCTTTGGGGCTGGGAGCAGCGGCCTCGGGGTTCCCCCTGTGACGGGCAACTTAAAGCCACAGGGCCTGCCTCTTGGCACACGTTTTTTTAAAAAGAAACCCAAAGGTCCAACCAACTTTGATTCGGCTGCCCAAGCCACCGTCATCTGCAGGAAAGGCCCTTGGCCACACCGGCCACCTGGAGGCAGCAGGGCTGGAGGGCAGGAGCTGGGTGCTGGGCAGAGTGGCTGCCAGACCCCCGCCTTCCCGCGCTGGGGGCTGCTTCCCTCTGGGGACCTGCTGCGACCGGAGGAAGGCGGGGCCGGGGCTGCGGTGGAGGGGCGGGCAGGGCCGGGGCACCGAGCAGAGGCCTTCGCCGGGGCCCGCAGCGGCGGGCGTGGGAGCGCTGGACCTGCCCGGAGCCCCTGGTGGAAAGGCTGCGGTGGACCTGGACGCCCCAGGGGGCTGCTGCCTCGGAGGGCTCCTGGGGCACAGGGACACGCTGATGGGCTTCGAGCCCCGCACCACTGAAGGTCAGCCTTGCCCACAGGGAGCACGTGGCCCTGGTGTGCGGACCCCTGGGAAGAGCGCAGCCAAGCCAGACCGGTGGCCCAGGAGGAGGGGCAGAGGACAGGGGACAGCCAGGAGCATCCCCGTCCACAGGGGAGGCAGGGGCGCTTCACGGGGTGGCAGCACAGCTGGAGGACGTGCACGTGTCCTGGCCCCCTCCCGTGCTCCCGCCCCTACATCAGACCACCACGCACAGGGTGATCCCACCTTCCAGGGAAGGGACGGCATTGCCGGGCACACACCTGGACACCCGGTTGACCATGCCGCCCAGGACGACTGGGCCCGGGTGGTCTCAGAATCAGAACTCGGGGGGCGGGGTTCAGCCTGAGGTGTGGTCAGCAGCCCGGAGCAGGGGGAGCCCGTGGGCAGCGTCCCGTGGGCTGCGTCCCGTGGCCAGCCTGCCCAATGCCAAGTGACGGCGGGCTCTCTAACTCCGGTTCCCCCTCCCGTTCCAAGGCAGCCGGAATGAACCACAGGCTTCCAGGGATTCTCAGGAGACCAGCTGGGTCGATACCCAGGATGGTGTGGTGGATGGCAGAGCCCCAGGGAGCCATCTCCGTAGCCACTGCCAGGAACCGCAGTGGGCCTGGCGGTCAGCCCGACCGGAACCACAGGAGTTGGGGCGCTGGGGTGGGCGAAGGCTCTGTGGGGAGCGGACCCTCCGCCAGGCTTCTCCGTGGCCTCCCCCGCAAGAATGCGACGCAAACTGCCTCCCACTGCCACCCGTGGCTCCACAGCTCGCTCTGTGCCGGGCAGGGGCAAACCCCAAAAACCCATTGCTGCCCCTCCTGGGAAAGGCTCTCCAAGGGCCCCCAGCCTTCCGCTCCTAGACTCCCTGCATGAGTAGCCCCCAGACGCAGCCCCAACACCCAGAACTACGAGGCTTCTCAGAGGGTCCGGAGCCTGTTCTCCCTAGGCCTCCATCCGCCGGGCACCCAGGCGACCTTATCCGGGGCTCCCGGTGCATGGCCAACTCTGCCCACAAGATCAGAGGCTGCCTGGACTCGCTGCGGGCTTCCTGTGTGCCACACAGACACCCACAGGTTTCCCGACAGCTGTGCCCCCTGCCATCACAGCGACGTGTCAGGACAGTGCGCCTGGCTGGGTGCCGGTTGGCTCCCTCCCTGCGGACCGCGTGGGGGTGGGCCTTCTGCCCTGGTGGGCGAAGGCCGTGTCAGCTCAAATCCCAGCTCTGCTGGGACCCCAAGGTCACGCTGACCTTTGGAGCCTCAGGGTCCTGCTCTACAAAATGGAAATAATGAAACCCACGCCTGTGGCCTCGGGAGGGGTACTGAGTAAACCTGTCCAAGCCCAGGCAGCCGGAGCCAACCTGGGCCGGTCGGTGTTGGGGGGTCAGTTTCCCCAGCTGCACACTCGTTACTAGAACATTATTAATCCTGCAGTGTAGGGCGTGGAGGAAAAGCCCTACAGGTAAGACAAGACCCCAAACACCCACAGGAGGGCAGCTTCCCAACACGGAATCTGCCCTCCGCATCCCCGCAGGTCCCATAGTGCTGAATCCCCCAGGAGACGTGGGGCCCTGAACATCAGTCCCTTCACGGTTTAGGTCATCGGACGCCCCCAGCACCCAGCGGAGGGCCACACGCCCGGTGTGTGGGGGGTGAAGTGGGCATGAACACAGCAGGAGTGCGGCAGGGAGGTGGCTGGCGGGGGCCAGTCAGGACGGCCCTGGATCCCCGGCCACACCGCGTGGAGCGCTCAGCCACGGAGGCCCCAGATGAAGCGGAAAGGCCGTCCCGGGCTAGAAACGCAACCCGGGAAAAGGCCTCCTAGCTGCTGACCTGGGTGAGAGCTCAGAAATCAGGGCCACCTGTCCCTGGGGGCGGCGACCAGGAAACAAACAGCTCACCCCACAGTGGTCACGCTGCACCCCATTCTGCATTTTCACCTTGCTGCCTCGGACCAGGGGCCACGGGCCACGGGCCACAGACCACGGCACCTCTGCCTTCCCGCTGGCGCTCCTCTCACTCGCTGCTGCTCTAAAGTGCCCTGAATTTGCCTCGCAATATCCTCACCCCATGGGCCTCTGTAACACCCCAATGCCTGCTCCCTCTGCCTGCCACCTACCCCCGGCTAATCACAGGCCCTCCACCCCAAACCCTTCCACAGGACACATTCTCCCTATGAGGGTCCCTGAGAAGGTGGCCTCCCCACCAACCCATGAAATGTGGGCTCCCCCAGAGCAAACACTATGCCCCACCCCTCAGCGAGTCTCCCCAGGGACACGGCTGGCCAGGGTGATGCTACCTGGTTTGTTAAGTGAAGCAATGTAACCCAGCTTCGCTCTCTTCAAATGTGTGCTCCGGGCAGGGCGGGAGGGCACTTGAACGTGCTCACCATGTACCCTCCGTGGGCAGCTTCCCACAGCAGGTGCTGTGGGGGCAAAGCGGTGGGCACCCGGCCCCGCCAAGCACAGCCACGTGGGCCGCACATGGCTCAGGGTGGGGCCCCCGCAGGGCCTGCAGAGAGGGCCACGCGCCACTCGGGCCCAGGAGGTGGCAGATGCCGGCTGATGTCCAGGATTTGTCTGTCCCTGAACAAGGGGTCTTGGCAGTGAGGATGGGTCCTAGGGCGGGTGTAACCACGGAGCCGCAGGAAGCCGGGCCTGGGGTGGCTGCAAGGTGGGGGCACTTGGGCCCCAGCGGCCCAGCCCCACACGGGGCTGTGGGGACAACGAGACGGCTGCCCCGGGGTTCTGGCTCCCGGCTGGAGCGGGGCCCTGTCTGGCGCTAGACAAGGCCAATGGCTACACTACTGTGCGAATGAGCGAGTTCAAGCGGCCATTCCCTTTGAATCCCTACGAAGTGTCAGGCCGTGGCCTGGGCACCAGGCCCACAGACGGAGAGAACCAGCCAGGCCCCATCTGGCCCTTCTGATGGCAGGCGCAGTGGGCTGAGCTGTGGCCCCCAAAACGATCTGTCCAGGTCCTAACACCCCGTTCCCGGGAATGGGACCTCGTTTGGAAACAGGGTCCTTGCAGATGCACTTTGTTAAGGATGAAAATGAGACCAACCTGGATTTGGTGAGAGCCCTAAAACCAGCAACGGGTCCTCGTAAGAGGAAAGGGTGGTCCCCGACACAGAGGCACCCCAGCAGGGAGGCCACAGGCCACGGCACCTCTGGACCCCGAGGACTGCTGGCAGACACCGGGCGCTGGAGGCCATGAGGAAGGCGCTCCCCCAGGGCCTGGGGAGGGAGCGGAGCCCTACAACACTGATCACAGATGACTCGCCGGCCCCCAGACGGGGAAAGTCCATTTCTGTTGTTTGAAGATCCCCCCTTGTCTGCAGTAACCTGCTACAACTTGGCTCTGTAAGAACTAGAAGGGGACCGGAGGACTTCTTGTAGGAGGAGGACAGATGCCTAAGAAGAGAACATTCCGGACAGGTGGACCCACAAGGAGGAAGGTGCTGAGGCCCCCTGAGGGGCCGGTCCCTTGGGGCCGTGGGTGTTGGGTGCCTACACACGGGGAGTGAGGGCTGCAAGCGGCTGGAGTGGGGCTTCCCCCCACCCCCCGCCTGGGCCAGCATCACTCACGAAGGCCAAAATGACCGGCCTCTTTCCCCACCAGCTCTTCCCCGCCAGGCCGGACTCGGGCGGAAATGACCCAGGGTCGACCTGCACACGTGGCAAGAACTTGTGCCACATGTCCATCTGAAAAGTCCCACGTGGACCGCTGCCACCACACAGGGCAACGACCCCCCAGGCCATCAGCACGAAGTGGCAGCAGCTGGAGGGCCGGTTCCCGGGGCGGGAGGCTGGCGTCGGGTGAGGCGCTGGCCTGGGGAAGATGCTGTCCCTGCTGGTCAGCAGGGCACGGTCCCTGGACTCACACGCCCGACCCTCCTCAGCCCTGGGGAGTCTGCCGGGCTTTGTCAGGGGACCCGCGCACGTGTTTGCGGTCCGGAAAAAACCCACCAGCTCCAAAACCTGAACAGCGAACTGCGAGATGAAGGTTGGTCTGCGTTTAATCACCTGAAATCCAGTGAAGGGTCAGTGTCCTCACTCATGCACTGTTGCCCCCGCGACACCTCCTTGCAGGTTGGGTTTCTCACGGGGTGAGAATTCTTGGGTGAGGGTTGGAGGGTCAGAATGAGGGGTGAGTGGTTAGGGTCCAGGTTAGCAGAGACGATGGGGGTGTCAGTGCCATGAGTCGCAGGCAAACAGGTCCAAAGGCAGAATTCACATCATCCCAGACTCTTTCACTCTTTTCCAGCAAAAAGGACGGAGCTTGACGCGTGGGCTGCGGGCCTACTGAGCACAGCTGCTTGGATCTGGGGCTCAGGGTCAGGGCCCGCAGCCTCGGGGGGCAGGTGCCTGGGGAGACACGGGGGGACCCCTGGCAGACAGCTCGGGCATTTACTACCCCGGACACCTCCTTCCCGGAGCTGCTGCCCAAGCACAGCCTGCTGTCAGTCACCCGTCTCGTGACCGCCTCTCAGGGACAGCGTGACCGAGGTGGGAACTGGGACACTGCTAGAAAGAGGGAGCTCCAGGGACGGGGATGGCAGCGGCTGTCCTAGAAATTTCTGGGCTCTGCCAATCAGGACGAGGCACTGAACAGAGAGCCTGTCCGCTCCTCTGAGGGGGGCCGGGGCCCCAACAGGTGGCCCTGCTGGGCAGGCAGCCCAGGTCACCGCGGCAGTGCTGGCTGCAGACTGGAACAGAGGGTGGCTCTGTGGGAGGCGGGGACCGGGCCAGCCTTGTCCTCGGGAAGGCCTGGCAGCTGGGAGCAAGCCGGAGGGGTTCCCCAAGTCATCTGTCAGTCACTGCTGCCGACGGGGCACCTCTGCCCTCGGCTGTACGCACAGCCACTCCCGGCCCCCTGGCCAGCACTTGGTGGCACCCCAGTTCCCAGGGGGAAGCAAAGCCCTTGCCAGGGGCATCCCTGGGCTCTGAGGGTCCGTGTAAGGCTGCTGACATGTCCCAGGGCGGGGGCAGGGGGCAGCTGATGATCTTGAGGGATCATGCACAAGTGATAGTGACACGCCCCTGGCTCCGGGAGCCCACCTTGCCCCACGGGCAGCAGAGCCGCGTCATTTCCCGTCACCTCGGTGCGGACGCTGGGCCCGGTCCCTGCGAAACCCCCGCCCAGGGCCTTCCTGGACCTGCTCCCGCAGTCACAGTTCCGACAACGCCCTGCGCCCTGCCCCGTGCTTCTCCCGCCGGGTTCCAGCCCCTTGCGGCGCGACTGGCAATGCGAGGATTTCCTGATGGAAACCGTCCTGTGCGGGGACTTAATTGAAAATGAAACGGGCCTGTTATTCGTAATAAGTTACCCGAAAGCATCTCCTGCACACGACCAGGCACACGACCAGGCACACGACCTGTCAGGAACGGCGGGTGGAGACCACGCGCTCCTGCGCGCGTCTGGGATGGTGACGGAGGGACCGTGGCTCCCAGCGGACATGTGCAGAGACCCATGGAGACGCAGTTGGGCGGCAAGGGACAGGGCTCCCCGGAACTCGAGGGGGGCCACTCCCCAAACAGCTGTGACCTTAGCACCCACCATCTCACCCGAGAAATATCAGATTCTTATAATAAATATTACTTTAAATATAAAATACCAGATATCCTAGACATCACCCCGCTCACAACACCCCCAACGGCTTCCCATCAGCATTGGATACAAAGTCCGCGTTCCTGGCCCTGGCGGAGACCCTGGGTGACCTCCCGGGGGGCTGCATCTCCTCCCAGGTCTCTGGGCCCCGAAGGCCGTCTCAGCCTCGCGCCTCTGCCCGGCCTGCGCCCTCCCCGGCATGCGGCTCCGGGACTTCCCGAGCTGCACCAGTGTCCCTGCTCAGGTCCGAGGTGCCTTCCACAGAGGGGCCTTCCGTGTCCCTGGGTCTCAGCCTTCATCTCCATTTCATCGGTTACTGTGTCTGAACTTGGGACTTGCTCCTTTGTGTCCTGTCCGGCTCTCCCAGGAACACGGGCGTCTCTGGGGCATGGCTGGCCCCGCCCACTGCGCTGTCCTAGCGAGGAGGCCGGTCTTTGGAGTCCTGACTCTGGCCCAAGGTGGCAGTGGGACCTGGATGGGCCCCTCACCCCTGCTGGGCCGGGGCTTCCTGACTGAAAGGGAAAGGCTGGACATGCCAGGAGGTACTCAGGGGACACTTAGAAACCTAAAGAACGGAACCCAAGCTGGACTCTCGTGCACTGTCTGTGACGCAGATGGTGTGACACACGGTCCTGGGACACCTGGGACGGACGGAGGGGCCTCCTGGGACAAAGTCTTAAAACAGGCTAGTCTAGGGCACACCGGTGTGCCCTGGGGCCCGCTCTGCCCATCACCCACGAAGGGAGCACTGGGCCCCTGTCCTGTGTAAGCCCCTCTGCCACACAGCCTCTATCTGCAGCCCAGGGTCACATTCAAGGACAGTCCTGGAGCTGGTGGGTTTGTCCAGTGTCCCACTGCTGTCAGGCAGGACAACCTTGTCACCCTCGGCCTCTGACCCTGAACTGCATGCTCTTTAAAACAAAACGGAACAGAACAGAACCAAACGTCAGGGGCCAGGAGACCGCAGGTCTCTCCCTGGGGGCACAGGAAGGGCCCTTCTGTGCTTGTTCTTCCTTCAGTGATGACGACGACTGGCCTCAGAATGCGCCCCGAAGACACACGGCCTGGGGACAAGCCACTGGGCTTGTCTGGAGGGACCGATGCCACGTCCCTGCAGGGTGATGGACATCACCCACAGCTGCAAACCGGGAGCCATCATCCCCTTTCACGGGCATCAGCCTGAGTGTGGCTGCCCCCGGACCCGTGCTTTTCGGGGGCGCTGAGCCCGGGCTGGACGGCTCTCCCTGAACCTGCCCCCCTCACCCCGACCCCCCCGACCCCACCGGGCCTATCCACGCTCCTGTCCACCAGAGACCACCAGCCTCCCCCAGAGAACATCTTGTTTCCCCTCCACGTGCTGGTGCTAAGAGGTCACCCGTGCTGACAGGGTTTCCTCAAAGTCGCTCAGGGTGGGAGGGAGACACATTCTCCGAGGGTTACTCCCGTCCCCTGGAAGGGGCTCTGTCAGCGTCCCATGTTGGGGCTCATCAAGCCCTGAGAAGGGCCAGCGTGTAAATTCTTCAGGCTTTGCCGCCCGCGGTCCCACCTGCAGCCACTCCCCCGGCTAACGGCACAGAGGCAGCCTAGACACTGCGTCAGTGAACGGGCGTGGCCATGTTCCAATAAAACTTTATTTGTAAAAGCAGGCGGTGGGCCGGATTGGGCCGGTGGCCATAGCTTCTAAAGACTCGTTCTACATGTTCTAAGGACACTTGAATCGACACCGACGGTAGGTCTACGTGAGCGTCTCAAAATAAACCACCGTGCAGGTCCGTGTAATAAAAGCGAAGAGAAGTCTTAATCCTCCTACGCAAGTCAGACGCTCCCGGCTCATCGGAGTTTAGGGGAAGACAAGGAAGACACGTTTTAGAAATGGGGTCACCGGTGAGCTGCCCTAGAAAGTCGGAAGGAGCAT
Source organism: Noctilio leporinus (assembly GCA_004026585.1). NCBI lineage: Eukaryota > Metazoa > Chordata > Mammalia > Chiroptera > Noctilionidae > Noctilio > Noctilio leporinus. The sequence goes on from PVIW01001236.1 coordinate 218,099, forward strand.
GTGGGGGATCCTTTCTGAAAGACAAAGAAACCCCCTCTCCCCCCCAACTACTGTGTCTAGTTTTGGCTCCAGGTGGGGGTGGGGCTGAATTCGGGCCTCATGAGGAGTAAGAGGAGGCAGTATAATTATGAGACTCCGTCTCGGAGCACTTTGGGTGTGCAGGGCACCTCCCAGTACTTCCCACGTCCTATGCATGGACTTCACGGCGGGGGGGGGGAGGGAGGCGGCGCAGGGGACAGGCCCTGTTACCACACCCACTTCCAGGGCAGGGGGACCGAGGCACAGAGAGGTCGTGCAATGTGCTCAGCACACACAGCTGGCAGCCCCAGCTGGCCTGGGGCCAGAAGCTGCGTCCCAGCAACTGTTGGAGGCTGGCAGGTGGGGGGCCGTCCCCACGTGCTCCTGAACTTCCCCCCCGGACAACGACCCAGGGAGAGGGAGGACCGCTGGAAGGGGGTGCTGGCTGTTGCTTTATAACAACCTATCGGCACGTGCAATTCTGACCAATCAGGACTGCCCTATTTGGACCAATCAGAACTCTGTGATTTGGATCCCGCATTTGCATAAAAGTGGACCAAACCAGGAACCAGGGCAGGGACTTTCTTTATAAAAGGCAGCCCTTCCCGCTTTGTCTCGGTAACCTGCGCTCTTGGTTTCCACCTGAGGCTGAATTTCCCGGCTCACCAAATGGTTACTTGGGTAACAATTCCCTGCCTGCAGCTCAGACTGGGAACTTCTGTCGACAGCGGGAACGTGGACATGGTGCAGACCAGCCCCTCGGTTGCACAGAGGGGCCCGCGAGGGCTGAGGTGGGGACCTGACGTCTGATCTTCTGGCACATTCTGCCTCCAGGCTGGAGCTCATCAGCAGGCAGGCCTTCCCTCCCCTAACAGCGATGCAGAGGTCAGCCTCCGGGTCAGCGAGCGGCGTACCCCCCCTCCTGAAATCAGCACGGCCCTGAGCCTCCTCTGTCCCCCGAGTGTCCCAGGGCACTGGGGCTGGTGCTTCCCACAGGAAGGCCACACGCGACTGCAGAAGTTTGCCTCGCTGCAACCCGGCCCTGCATGGCCTCCAACCTGCAGGGCTGGCACGGATGGGGCCCTGAGGCCAGGTTCCTCCTGAGCTGGGGGGAGGCTCACACCCCCGCCTGCTGCGCCGGGACGGGATGCGCCCTGTCTGGTCCCCCGAAGCCTCACGAGGGAGGCACGTGCTATGCATCCCTTCTCCGGGCAGGAAGTCCCACGTCTCCTTCCCGTGTCTGCACCTGAGTTACCGCTGTCCCCCACCTTCCCCATGTACGTCAGCCCAGAAGCCAGGCCACAGATGGTCTGAACCCGCTGGCTGGCCACTTGGCTGGACTTCTCTGTGTTCTTCAAGATTTCCCAATCCTCTGCTTATTTTCCTCATTATTCTCTATTAAAGCCCCCACCCCCCGGCCACCCGTTCCGGGTCGTGTGTCTGCCCCCCACCCCAAGGCTCTAGGGATGATGTGCCTGTTTCTAGAGGCTCCCAGACAGACATTTTTCTAGCTGCAATCTGTGTGGCTCCAGGCGCACGTCACTTGTCTACAACTCTATTTCTTTTCCTTCCTGCCCTCGGAAGGATAGCTTATCTTCAGAAAGATAATCAGCTTCACTTCCAGCCTCCCTGTATTTATTCCCCTTTCGCCCCTGAACTCCAAAACACTCGCTCTCATTAATCAGACAGTCTTGGGGTGTCTGAGTTTATCAACACGCTGCCGCTGAAATACACTCGCTAGGACGGCCCCCTCTCTCCTTCCTTCCACCCGCCCTTCTTCCTCCCTCCCACATCGCGGGGAAGAACCGGATGGCGGCCAACCAACGCCAGAGGGCACGGCTGCCAACGGGGATAAAACAAATGGCCCCGCAGGCAACAGCAGTCCGTTCACAAGGCAGGAAGCCCCCACGCACCTCCTTTCTCTCACACCGCAAACCTGGGCGGGGGACCTGGGCCCCCTGGGCCCCAACTCCACCAACAGGAGGTGGCCGAGGCCCAGGAGCTGGGCAGCAGGGCCCGGCGGCCACCTGCCAGGAGCCAGTCCCTCCCTACACAGGGGCAGGCCTGACCCCTCTGGGGGCCCACGGCTTGCTCTTTGGGGATGTGCACTGCCTGGGGCAGGCTCCTCCCTGCGCTGTGGTACTTGGAGGCCTGGGGCTCACCCTCTGTCTCCTCAAGGCCAGGACAACAGGTCCGTGTCTGCAAAATCCACGGAGGCCTCTGTGAGGGTGCTGGGACCGGAGGAGGCCCCGCTTACAATGGGAAGGGCCTGCAGGAACTGAGTCCATTCCCGCAGTCCCTTAGGGATCCCGGGCCCAGCTGGGCCCCGGTGTGGCATGGCCAGCTCCCGACGTGGACGGGAGTGAGGGGCGGGACGGGTGCTGCCCTGTCACTGCATCGGTCAAGGGTGGCTTTGCTCTAGGTGTCTCCTGAGTCCAGCCTTGTCCTGTGCGCGGCGCCCCCGGCCAGAACGTCTGTTCTTGGGTGCAGGGTGGGTTCTGGGATGCGGGTTTCCCTGGGACGGGCCCCTCTGACTCTCAGCCGCAGCGCGTGGTGGGTTTCCCGGTGGGCACAGGAGCCTGGACTGCATGCCCTGTCCCGAAGCCTCTGAAAATGACTTGGGTGGTCAGAGGCCAGTGTGCAGGGGGTGGGCGATGGGGTGGGACGTGACAACCAGACAGAGGAGCCTGGGCCCTTGGGTGGCCTCCCTCCCTGTCCTCAGTGTGACAGATGGAAGCTGGCCCTCATGGAAACTGCCCACACTATGTGCCCTCAAGGGTCCAAGTCCCAGCGTCGTGAATGCTCACTACCTCGTGTTAGTTTCCTGCCTCTGCCATGACAACCGGACAGACGGGACGGGAGTCTCCCTGGGCTGAAGTCAAGGCGTCCCAGATCTGGCTCCAAGGTGGCACTCCAGGGGACAATGTGTCTTGCCTTTCCCAGTTTCCCAGGGCACCTGCCGCCTGTCCTCTAACCTGTGCTTGGTTGTCACAGCTCCTTCCTCTGTTCTGACTGCCGAGATGCTTCAGGGTCACCTCCCAGTGTTACAGCCAGCTGACTCCCTGACAAGCCTGTGTCTTTAATTATGTGGTCATGGGACATGGTCATAGGTCCCAGAGGTTAGGGCATGGGGGTCCCTGAGGACATTACTAGACTCCCCTCCCCTGGGGAGATGGCAAGATGGCCCAGGCTGGCCACGCAGGCCGGGGGCGCTGTCAGAGGCCTCACCATGCAGAAACTAAGTAGGGAAAGAAGAAATTTGGGTCCTCAAGGAACCATCTCCATGGGGGCCGTCAAGAGGGTTGTGCTGGGTTTCCAGATCATTCTGTTTTCTTTGGCTTAAGCAGTGCTCCAAGCCCAGTCCCCTAACAGGGTGGCCCGGGGAGGGGGCAGGACACAGGGGGACACTGCTCCACAGGGAAGAGCCGTCCCCTCCGGGTCCATCAGCCCAGGCTCCAGGACACAAACCTCCACCTCTGCCCCAACGCCCTGGCTGGGAGGTGAGGGCACTAATGGCTGAACATCACCAGGTTTTATAAAAACAGGACCTGAACAAGCTCAGGCGGAAACGTGCGGGGTCCCGTGTTGGGTGTGGTGGGCCTCTGCCCAGTCAAAGGGAAACCGGCTGTCACACCTCCGAGACGGTGGGTGAGGCCGCACCTGATGGAGGTGAATAGGTGAGACTGCATTTGACCAGTGACTGTGGGGACTGATCTGATAGATACTCTGAGGGCACCAGGATATGCGTGCAGCAGTGGTGACACTAATTCCCACAACGGAAGCTGCCCACCACGAGGAGGAGGCTGGCTGGGACCCTCAGCCCACACCCTGAACGGGTGTGAGGGAGGGCTCTCCCTGGATCCTCCTGCAGCCAAGACTGGAGCCTGGTGCTTCTCCCTGCCCTGGGGGGAATGGCGGCAGCAGCCCATCCATCCATCCATCATCCATCATCCATCCATCCATCATCCATCATCCATCCATCCATCATCCATCCATCCATCATCCATCCACCCATCCATCATCCATCCACCCATCCATCATCCATCCATCATCCATCATCCATCCATCCATCATCCATCCATCATCCATCCATCCATCATCCATCCATCCATCATCCATCCATCCATCCATCATCCATCCATCCATCATCCATCCATCATCCATCCACCCACCCATCATCCATCCATCCATCATCCATCATCCACCCATCCACCATCCATCCATCCATCCATCCATCATGCACCCATCCTTCTACCCATCCCCCATTGCTCTACCCCATTCTCTGAGGATTGAGCACTCACTAGGCCCTCTTTCTGATGCCAGTGAAAAGGAGATACACCAGTGTCATCTGTCCAGAAGCAGACAGGTGCAGGAGGGCAGTGGTGGAAAAGAAAATGCAGGGTATCCTTGCAGCTGCTCCGTGGCCTAGGTGACACTGGGTCAGACAGTCTGTTCGCTCCTCCCTTGGGCTCCAAGTCAGACACCAAAGACCCTCCTGCTCCCTGAAGAAGGGTCAGGCCTTCGGCCAGGGGTGATGAGACCAGCATGAGCATCTCCAAGAGCCTACTGGGTGCTGGACACAGCCTCAGGGACACTTTGAGAACTGGTGTCATCACCTGCTGCCCCCACAGCAGCCTGTGCCCGAGTCCTGAATTTCAGGGGATGCTCACGCACAGGTGACCAAGGGCCAGTGGGCATGGAGGCTTCAGGCAGAATGTGTGGAATTCTATAACCAGGGGGGACTTGGGGGTGATGCGGCCATTGTACAGGTGAGGAGACTGAAGCCTGTGCAGGCTGGTGGTGTCACGGCTGAGACTAGGACCTGGCATGGGGACGGCAGGCCTGGGCCTTGTGAGGTTCACACCGTCCCCAGCACCTCAGTTAATACACCAAGTTACGTGTCTGAGGGCCGCCCTGTGTCAAACCCTGAGCCAAGCTATGGGGGCCGGAGAAGGTGGGCAGAGGGGGACATGGGTACCAGCTCCCTAAGTGGTATCTGTCCCAGCAATGTGTTCAGTGACCTCCCTTACCGCCTGACGGTGACCATGGAAGGGAAAGTCAGTCACACTTTGGGCCCTGACCAAGGCCACCAGCTAGGGTGGAGATGAGAGGGGGCAGAGGCCGGTCAGTGGCAGAAGACGAGGGGGTGCAGAGCCAGAGGCTGGTTTGGTGGCTGTAACCATGGAGAACATGGGGAAGGACCAGTGACACCCTCCTGCACAGCCCGGGGGGCTCAGCATTCTGGGCCAGGGACGCCCGGCTCCGGCCCACCCCCGTGTTTGCTGAGGGCCAGGGGGGCTCGCAGGGCCCAGCCTGGAGGGGTGCCCAGATCTCAGCCTCCCCGCTCTCCTCCATGGTTTCTCAGCATCCCCACCCACACACCCACCCGCCACCTGGGGATGGATAAATGTGGTCGGAGGGGCCCTGAGCCAGGAGCCTCCCTGTGGTGAAGGACGGAGCTCCCAGCCCCCAGGCTGGGCTACCAGGCCTAGAAGAAAGCTGTCGGGGTGTCCCGCCTGTCCCCGCCTGCTCCGAAGAGGCAGACTCTGGGAGAGTGTTCTGGGCTCTGAGAGTGTCAGCTTCTCCGCCCCAGCGTCCTAGGTGCCCTCCAGGCCCTGCCCCGCAGCTCGGGAAAGAGCCCCTCCCCCACTGGGGGGTGCCCCATCCCCATGCAGAGCAGCTTCTGAGTTAGGCACACAGTGGGGTCGTGAGAAGAGCCCCACCGCTCCAGAGGCTCTGAGCGTACCCTCAGCCAGAAGGATCACCCCCTCAGCTGCTCTGGGGACACCAGGGAGGTGCCAGCCCCCGAGACCAGTTGCTCACAGCAGGCGCGCGGCTGGGGGGCACTGGCCATGGCGAGGCCAGAGCCCACTTACTGTCGGATCACCGGGTCCTGGGGAAGGAGGGTCCTTCGTCTGGCCCAGCCCAGTCCCTGACCTCCTCGCTGGGGGCTTGGAATCAGTGTCCTGGGTACATGCTGAGTGCCGGGCCTGTGCTTGGGACTGGAGGGTCCCCACCCAGGACATCACATATTCAAGCATGTATCCCAGCAGAACAGGGCAACTTCCCGGCACTCAGTGGAGGCGGCCCCAGGGCGACAGCTGAGCCCTGACAGGGACCTGCAGGCTGGCGCAGAGAGCCGGAGGGTGGGCTCCAATCAGAGTGGGAAAGATCCCAGCGACACGTAAGAAACAGGAGGATATTTTAGTTCTTCACTAAAGAAGACAAAATACTTCCCCCACAAGCGGGTGGGGGTGGGGAAACAAAGGTGATGGGAAACTCCAGGAAAAAAAACTACATGTGAAAATCACGACCCTGCTTCCAGCCAAGACGGAGGCGGAGTAGGGAGACACGCTTTGCCTCCTTGCCCAGCCACAAGAAGGGCTCCATCTACCTCAAGGCAAAGAACCACCAGAGCTACCAGCAAACTGAACTGCATGGAAGTCCAACAAACAAAGACATATGGAATAACACTCATCAGGTGGGTAGGAGGGGCGGAGATGGGGAGCTGGGTGGAGAAGGCGCGTGGCTGTGGCCGTGGCCGTGGCCAGCCAGAAAGAGCAGGCACACATCATAGAAGCTGGGAAGGAGGGACACCTGGGGAGTGACCCCAGTCCCAGGCTGGACCACGCAGCTCCTGGTTCTGGCCCCCTGGGGGAGCAGGATAGAGCCCCATGGCTTCTGGCTGTGAAAACCAGTGGGGTTGGGGAGGAGGAAGAAACCGCAGGTCTCTCAGCAGAGTCCTGTGTTGAGAGGCCCCCACAGTCCTGGAATGTCCACAGACCCACCCACACTAGGAACCACGGCCAGGGCCACAGCTAGCGCGGTGCCAGTCCCCTATGGGAAGCGGGAGAAGCACCTGGAAAAGGAGCGAGTGCTGAGCAAACAGCACGGTCCCCTCGCAGACCCTCCCCCACCTCCAACACCACAGCGCGGTGAAATGAGTCACCCATATGACTAATACCTCTTACAACCTAACAGGTGCGACAGCTCCACCTAAGACACAGAGGCAAACACAGGAGCCTGTCAAGTTGAGGAGACAGAGAACTGTGGCTCAAAAGACGGAATAGATCCAAGTTCCCGTGGGAGAACTAAGCAATGAGGAGACAGTCACCCTAACAGATGCAGAGTTCAAAACACTGGCGATAAAGATGCTCACAGACTTGACAGACATCTGTGAGTACAGCAAAGACAGAAGGGAAGAAGGGAAGGCTATGCTAAGTGAAACAAAGGAAAATCCACAGGAAACCAATAGTGAAGGGAAGGAAGCCAGGGTCCAAATCAAATGAGTTGGAACATAAGAAAGAAAGAAATAGTCAAGAAGTATAGAATGAAGACACAAGAAGTGAAAAAAATGAGGAGAGGCTTGCGAATCTGAGGCAACTGTTAATGTGCCAACCGCTGAATCATAGGGGTGCCGGAAGGAGAAGAGGAAGAGCAATAAATTGAAAACTTATGTGAAAAAACAATGAAGAGAAACTTCCCAAATTTGGCAAAGGAAATAAGCATACAAGTCCAGGAAGCACAGAGAGTCCCAACTAAATTAGAACCAAAGAGGACCACACCAAGACAGATCATAATTAAAATGCCAAAGGTGAAAGATAAAGAAAGAATCTTAAAAGCGGCAGGAGAAAAGAAGAGAGTTACCTACAAAGGGGTTCCTACAAGACCACCAGCTGATTTCTCAAAAGAAACTTTGCAGGCAAGAAGGGACTGGCAAGAAGTATTCAAAGTGATGGAAGGAACTACAACCAAGGTGACTCTGTCCAGCAAAGCTGTCAAGAATGGAAGGGCAGATAAAGTGCTTCCCATCCAAGGCAAAGCTAAAGGAGTTCATCATCACCGAACCATTATTATATGAAATATTAAAGGGACTTAAGAGAAAGAAGATCAGAACTACGTAATAGTAAAATGACAACAAACCCAAAACGATCAACAATTCTAAAAAATGAAAGCAAACTAAGCAAACAACCAGAACAGGACCAGAACCATAGGTATGGGGGTCATTGGGAGGGTTATCAGCTGGGAGGTGGGAGGGGACTGAGAAGCATAACTGGTAGGTGCCAACTGGACAGGGGATGTTAAAAACAGTAAAGTGAATGGAGAAGCCAAAGAACTTACACGCACGACTCATGGGTGTAAAGGGGTGGGACTGCTGGAGGGAGGGAGGTGCTGGGCAGAGCGGGGCGCAGGCGGACAAATCGGGACAATGGTCACAGCATAATCAATCAAGTACGCTTAGGAAAAAAAGAAAACCGTGACCCAACCTTGAGCTAAAAGGAGGCACTAGTCGGGACCCACGCAGGGAGGAAGGACCCATCAGAGCTGGTTCTTCTCTCAGGAAGGGTTGCTGCCTCTGGGCTGATGTCCATCCTTACGCCACAGGCTGGCTTTTCACTTCCGAGTCTAACTTACCGACCATCTAACCGAGAAGCCTGAAATCTGGCTACAAGTACAAAGAAAGGGTCAGGAGAGACCGTCTAAAACGCACGGAAGAAAAGGCAAGCTTGAGACCTCCCTGGGCAGGTCGGCAGCGACCGTCAGGGTGGGAGGTGAGGCCGAGCAGCGTGGGCAGCGTGAGGAACCATCCCGGGCAGTGCGGAGCCAACGGGCGCTGGGGAGGTGGAGAGATGGGGCTCCTTCCCCGCCCCGAGCCCGGTCTGTGGTTTGGATAAATTGGTCCATTGCTTGTCTTACTACAAACATGCGCGAGCACGGAGCCCCTGGTTTCCAGGCGAAGGCGGAAGAAAATGTAAAAGTCTAACGGTGAACGGGGGAGATGGACGCTTCTGGCCACTCACCGCTGACTACCTACACGCTGAGGCAGCGTCTAGGACACAAGGCAAGGGCTTGCGAGGGAAGCCAGCTGCCCACGCGCGCTCCCCCTTCAGCCCCTCCAGACCCCGGGGCGCGGGGCCCTGCCGTCTCGTTCATGCCCCCGCACAGGCCACCGGGGGCCGGGTGCGGGCGGGCGGGCGGTCCACCAGGCCTGGAGGCCAGGGGCTGAGGTGCAGCGAGGACCTGCTCGCTGCCCAAAGACACGCGGGGACCCCGCTGGAGAGTCAAGAGCAAAATCTTACAGCGTTACATCCTCAAGGAGTTTAAAAGGCTTCAGAGGATCCGCAGGGGCCCCTGGGGTCAGAGTCCGGGTCTGAAAAGACCCCAGGAAGCCCATCCCCAGGCTTCTATCCCGGACAGGACCTTGGGGGCTGGAAGGTGAGGAGGGAGGGAGACCTCTTCCTGGGGGCACGGCCAGCGGCACACGCTGAAGTGTAAAACCGGGTGTCACTATCTCCATCCACCAGCTTAAAATGTACAGAAAGTGGGCTACGGAGATTGAAAGCCGTGAACCTGAGCAGCCGTGCCCGGGGGCGGGTGATGAAGGCTCACCCTTCTCAGGCCCTCCCGGCAGGGTGTGAATGAACGCAGCCCTGCGGGAAGACCCCCCAAGCCAGGGGTGGGTAGGAGAGGTTCCAAGAGAAACTCCTTCCACAGGGATTGGTGTGGCCCCACTCACTTCTGGGGCCTCTGCGGAGAGGCCCTGCCTTGCTCTCCCCTCGCCCTGCATCCAGGGCTTTGGCGGGTCCTGTTGTCCCCCTTCTGCCTGCGCCTCGAGTCCACCCACCAGTCTGTGCCTACCTCACCATCTCCGCTGCCCGCACCGCCATCACCCCTGGCCAGGATGCAGCAACGGCCTCATAATCGGTCTCCATCTGGTCTATTTTCCTCCAGCAAAGTTGGTCAGATGACATCACTCTTCCGCTTAAGGCCACCCATCGCCCGTGCCCAAGTGCGAAAACATATAAACTTCTGGCACGAAGCACAAGGTCTTCCTCTCGCCTGCCTTCCAGCTTGCCAGCTTTCCCTTAACCGGGCTCCCAGGTCACCTCCGTGCCCCTGCCATCGCCCGACCTTCTGTTCCGGCACACGGGTCCCGTCCACAGAGGCCTCCCCTGGTTCCCGCTGTAAAGGGGGCTGCCCACCCCCCCAACGGGCCCAGGACCTCAGGACAGCACTGCGGGTGCACCACGGGGCGCTGACTCCCTGGTTCGTTCATTCATTAACCTGTTATCTTCACTAATTAAACTTTCATCTACAGGAAGTAAGAGGCTGTGCCTGTCTTGTTTACCTCCCAATCCTTAGCCCCCAGGAAGTCAAGTTTGGATGAGTTATGGATAAAGAGATGAACAGATCAATGACTGGACTAAGGGGTTGGTTAGATGAATAGTTGGATGGGTGGCGGGAGGGACAAGTGGTCAGATGGTTGGAAAAATGGGTGGGTGGGTGAATGGGCGGATGTGGATGAATAAATGGGTGGATGGATGGGGTTGTACTTGGATGAATGAGTGGATAAAGGTTTACATGGAAAGACAGATGGAGGAATAAATGGATGGATGGATGGATGGATGGATGAACGAAGATGGTTGGATGGCTAGCTGGCTGGCTGGCCAAGTGGACACAAGGTTAGATGGATGGATGGTGGAAGGACGGATGGATACGGATGGAAGGATGGATGGGAGGGTGGGTACAGAGAGGTGAAGGGGTGGATGATGGTTGGGAAGGCAGGTAGAGGTGGGGACAGATGGATGGTGGGTGGGTGGGTGGATGACTGAAGGAACAGGTGGGGCAGGTAAACAGATGGGGTCTGTGCAGCGGAGAATGACACCTGGTTCCCCACTCCTGCCCCATGTTAATGAGCTGCGATCTGATTTTATTCAGGGGGGTGGGAACTTGAGACCCGGTTCCTCTGTTGAGAAGTGTTACAAAAATGACACCGAAACACCTCTAAGGTTCTCTGCTTTCTGACCTTGACCATGCACCCACGGTGCCAGGCCCTTCTCTCCTGGGCATGCTGGGTGGGGGGAGCCGTGGCAGCAGCTGGACGCACCCAGCCATGTTCTGGCCACTCGGCTGTGCAGCTGGGAGTCCCGGAGCAAAGCAAAGTCTTTGACAGAAAGAAGGTGGGAGGGGGAGACACCTCCCAGGCCCCTGCACGTCATCAGGCTGGTCCTCCGCGCAGTCTGGCCCCGGGATGGGCCTGCAGCCAGTGTGCACCTGCGCTGCAGCCGGCACAGCGCTCCCTGGCTCCCCGCCGGCCAGGCTTCACCCTGCAGTCCCCCCACGAAAGCCACCTGCGCCAGGGGCCACCGGCCACCTCGCTGCCCGCCCTCCACAGTCCAGGCGAGGTCAGCACTGGGGTGCAGTGGGCTCCTCCAGACAGACCCCCGCCCCTGTTACGGAAAAGCTCAGGGGTCCAAGGCTGTGCCGCCCTCCCAACGCACGTCAGGTGGTCTTGGCTGCGTCCTGACGGGAAACCTGGGCTCGGCCTCTCCGACTTCCCTGTCGCAGGCCAAGCCCTGGCCTGGGGGGAATGTGCTGGTGGCCTTTCCAGGCCACCAAGTGGGCCGTCTCGGCAAGATCTGCCAAGGCTGCAAGGCCACCGGGAGGGGTCCCGGGCCCTCCAGCAGGCGGGGTACGACTGTTCTAACACCGTTTGCGAGGCAGGCGGGGAGGACCGGTCGGCACCGGAACCGGGCACAGCCTGTAATTCCACTCCCAGGCACGTGCCGGGCAGATCCACGTTGGGGTCCAGCGGCAGAGGGCGGCTGCGGGGCGGGGGGGCAGCTGACGGGCGGGGGGCTTCTGTCAGGGGTGTGAAAACGAGAAACTAGACGGAGGCGGTGGGAAGCGCCACTGGTGTGCACCTGAAGGCGGTCAGTTTGGTTCTCTGAACTTGGGCTCAGTACCAACGAGCAAAAGCGGGTAGAAAGTGACAAGGGGCCAGTCTGAGCCACTCACCACAGACCCCCCGGGGGGCCTGGCTGGGGGCAGAGCCCAGGGACGGGTGCCCAGACCCTCCCCCGCCTCGGCCCGCTCCGGGGAACACGGGGTTGGTGGGATCCGCAGATGGGGCCCCACAGGTGCCAGGCCAGCAGGCGGGGTACAGAATCCTGCCACCCCTGCAGGATTGCCTGCTGTCCCTCCCTCCTCTACCCCAGCCAAGGCCGCTGAGCCCGCTGGCCACTCAGAACCCGCTGTCAGCCTGGTCTCGTCCACATCCGTGTGGCCCCAGGGAGGGACACTTGTGTTTGCAACCGAAATGAGGGAGCAGAGAAACTTCGTGCTTGCGGACAGTGAGCGCCCTGCCAGAGAGGCGAACGTGGCTGCAGGAACACCGGCCAGACGCTCTGGCTTCCCGTGTCCCCCGCTCCTCCAGCCCGGCGGCCCCATGCCCGGCGGATGCCCGCCGCCTCCAGCGGGTTCTCTGCAGGACCCAGCCCGCCTCCCCTTCATGGCGCCGGAAAGCGAACCCGCCCTGTGCTCCGCTCCAAGGCTCTGAGCCTCCTTCCTTCACACGCACCCCCCGGCCCAGCGCAGGGGTGACCGTGGAAAATGCAGACGAGGCGGAAACCCAGAGCTGCGCAGCACCTGAACAGTCCTGAGGGAGGCACTGCCTGATGCCACCGGTGCCCGTGGCCAAGGCCACCGTCTGTGACACCGGTGCTGCTCCTTGCAACCAAGGCCAGGCCTTACTGCCCCTGGAAGCACAGCCCTCGGGCCGCCCCACAGGGGTGCTCCCACCTGAGCCCAAACAGACCCAGGGAGACACCCCCTCGGGCAGGTTCCCTGGAACACAGTGGCTTCCATCATCCCAGCCCATGTCACGCGGCGCGGTGGACACACGGGGAAACCGGCAAGGGCCCGAGCGTGCCTGCGCGACCGTCCAGGGCCTCGGAGGCCCGCGCTTGACCCGAGGGGCCGGCAGGGGAGGCGGCGTGTCTCACCTGGCGGCATCGAAGCTGTCGTAGGACCCCACGGTGTATCGCCGGAAGAGCTTCTTGCTGCGGTCCGCGCGGGTTTCTGCAGAGGGAAGAGACATCGCTCAGAAGAGCCACACGCTCCCCGAACCCAGGAACCCCGAGAGGCTGGCCCAGCCGCTCCTCTATCCAACCCGCGCCGAGAGACCTACTCTCCGGGGGACAGATCGGGGAGACCTCGTGCGGGGGCCCAACTTGGCAAAATTCGGGGAACACGTAGGAATCCCCGGCCCAGGCTGAAGACTCAGGAGCTCTGCTCCCAGACGGAGGCAGAGCCCCAGGTCCGCAGCTCCGGGGACGCAGACGGGAGCAGTTTGCAAAGACGATGGGACCACCCAGATTCAGGCTGGACCGGGCAGCAGGCCACGCGGCAGGCGGAGGCCACGGGAGGTGCCCTCCGCCGAGGCCGCTGGCCCGAGAGCCGGCCGCTGACCGACCGCCTTCGGGGAGAAAAACGTTCATTGTTATCTTCCTGATTATAGTTGCTTCCCCCTAAAAACAAAAGAATAATAAGGAAACAGAAAACAACCAACCACCATGATTAACGCTGCTAATTAAGTTCTCCGCCTGCTTCCCTTTATCCAGCAGGTTCGGACGTAAATTTCCCGAAAATGATTCGCACGGCGTCATTAGACGGAATAGATGGCCCAGCTCCGCTGTACCGTTTGGGCTTTTCCCCCTCTGAACAAAACCCCCAGACGCCGCCCTCCTGAACCCTGGGGAAAACACGGGGAAATCAGGGGACCAGCCCCCGGAAAACGGCGCAAAACCTCAGGGAAACTCTGCAACCTCTGCGTTGCCAACGTCCTCAGTCCCGCGCTCCAAGGTGAACCACCCCTTGGCTGGTTTTAGGCCCAGAAGCAGCTCGTTCAGCAAAAACGCAGGTTCTCTTTCTGGGCAGCGTGAAGTGGCCTTGGGGGTTGGGCGGCCAAGGTTTCACCTAGAACTACATTTCCCAGAGGCGCGCGTAGCCAATGGCCATGTGGCTGTTTCCCACCCACAGGGTGGGGTCCCTTCCAAGCTTGGCTAAGACAGAAGCCCCGTTGCCCTCCGGGGGCAGCGCTGGGACCCCCAGGCCCCAGAGGAGGGGGATCCCCTGTGACCCCTGGAGGGCGCCTGGGTCTGCATCGAACCTCCGACGTGGGCAAGACTTCCCCTTATCCGCCGTCCGTTACCTGCACCCCAGGGACCCATTCGTCACGGCTGCTATGGGTCCAACTGACCTGCAGGCCAAGGCCACCTGTGACTTGGCTCCCACCTGCCTCTCCACCTTTTCCCATCGCTCCCCTGGGCAGGGACACCAACCACCACCACTGACACTGAGTGCTTCCTGCCTGCCAGGCCCTGTTCTAGGCACCTTTCCTGTCTCCCCGCAGGTCCCCCTGGCGAGAGGGCGCACGCCTGGTCTGCAGGCCGGCCCACGTCCTGCCAGTGGTGGTCCCTCTGAGTCCTGCGCCATCTCAGGCCACCCTTCAAGGCCCTCCACGGAGCTGGTGACTGCTGGTCGTCACAGCCTGCGTCCTCACTGATGCATACTGAGTCCTTCCCTCTGGCCCTGGGCTGGAGGCCACGTCACAGCTCTGGGAGGCACCCCAGCCAGCAGCGGCCCAGGACCACCTGACCGTACTGTCTGACCTCAGGGTGGGGGCAGGTGGAGGGTCCGGGTCCCCCGTGCCCCCCGTGGTGCGGTGCTCAAGCGTGGGGACTGGCTTTGTTTTTCCTGTCAGCCTTGGTGTCTCACCCCTGCTGGACACCCAGCATAAATGCTCGCCAGCATAATCTAAAGGCTCCACGTGCAATCGGCTCACCTGAGCATACCGCCCGCCTCCGCGGGGGCTCAGGGCACCGGGCCGGCCAAGCGGCGCGTGCCTCCCCTGGCGTGGCACCTGGACCCGATGAGCCCGGATGTCCCGTGCCCCCTGCCCCCCTTCTCTCTGGCGTCCTGCATGGTGCACATGTGCAAATCTAGTCACCACTGACCACGCCGGCCCGGGAGCCAGGCCCCGGGCCCCATGTGCGGGCATCAGAAGGACGCGCAGAGGGGATGGACCTCAGCTCTGCCCTTGGGAGATGCAGAGCCCTGGTTGAGGTGAGGATGGAGCCTGAGGATGGTGACCCTCCCGTGGGCTGGACGGAGACCCCAGCAGCCACGTAACTGGGAGGAGAGGATGCCCAGGATGGGACGGGCCAGCTGTGCGACATCCGTGCGCGGCCACGTAGGTGCCAGGCCCCACAAGAAGCGGGATTTGAACCTAGATTGGGTTAAGCTCACCAAGCCCTGGGGGTGGCTGCTAAATGTTATTATTACTCTTAACTGCCTTGATCGCTTAGGCCCTTGTGCCGGTTGTCTAGGGAACCACCGGGTGCCGAGAACTGATTGGTGCAGGGCCTCCGCTGGGGTCAGAGGTTCCGGCGGCAGGAGCAGAGCATGCAGGGGACATGCGTGTGTGTGTGTGTATGCGCGCGCGCGCGTGTGTGAGAATGAATGTTCACCAGACAAAAAAGGTTTCTGGAAACGGGCTTAGGCTAGGCCAGTTAGCCGGGGCCTCGACTCCGGGATTGGATCCCGGACACTTTACCCTAAGGAGGGAAGCGTGCAGAGCAGCACAAGTCGCACCAAGTTTTTCACTTGGCTCCGTAAGCAGGGAAACAACAAACTCCCCTCTGCGACCACAACTGGGGAGAAGGAAAAGGGGAGCGTTAGAAGCGGTCCTGTCTGACTTCTGTGAACACTCCCCCCGCACAGGTCTTTCCTGTCCTCTGGCTTCCAGACGTAGACACACTTCTGCTCTGATGTGTGGCCTACAGGACCGGGAACAGTCCTGAGAGATACCATCACCATCACCATCACCATCACCATCACCATCACCATCACCACCATCATCACCACCACCACCACCAGCACCATCATCACCATCATCACCATCAGCAGCACCATCACCATCATCACCATTGGCATCAGCATCATGATCATCACCATGATCGTCATGAAATCATCATCACTGAAGGTCACCCAGCCCACAAGCGGCGATGTGACCTCTGACCCGAGGCGTTGTGCTGTCCCAGCCTGGACTGACACACCCGACAGCTACAGCGTTTTGGAGCGCCCACAGGGGTCATGTGTATCCCACATGAGCTCAGCCTGGACTGTCCCTGGATTGCAGGAGGCCCCGGAGGCGGAGGGGGTGGTCTGCATCAGCCCGCCACGGAGCGGCAGAGCCACGGCGCCGCACGGCCACCTGGGTCAGCTTCCCCTGCTACCTGGGATGAGGCACCTTCATGAGCAACCTGAGAGCCTGAGAAGGACCGGAGGTGCCCTGCTGGTGGGAGGGTGGGGGTCCCCTGGGGCAGGCATGCAGGTGACCTGCCTGAGCTGAGAGTGGCCCAGACCAACAGACCCCCAGGACACGGGACCCCCAGTCCTGCAGCCCCAGTTCTGGGGGGATTCTCCCCCAGAGGCTCCCGCAAAAGCCCAGCAGACGATACTCCCACTTGTGCCCCACGAGCCCACCTGACGGCCCACCCACCGGACCCTGGCCGATACGCGCTGGCGTCAGAGCTGTGAGCTGTGGGTGCCTTTTATGCAGCATGAACACAGCTGCGGTCACTCGTTTCTTCACTTCTGCGTGTCTGGCACTCAGGAGATGTACTTTTCATCCCACCGGAAGGACAGGCAAGTAGCGAGACAGAAAGGAAGACAGAGGCACACAGACAGGGGCAGCAGGGTCCCTGGACACCCCTCCGTCTCCCTCGGTCCTACGCCCTCCCTTGCCCTTTCTTGCCCTTCCTTCTTGGCTGCTACCCCGAAGAGGCACAAGCCTGGGACACCTGTCAGGTTGGGGGTCCCCAGGCCCTCACCACAGCAGTTGATTCAAGGGGACCCAGTGGCTCTGCGGGGTGTTCTTCCCACCACGTGACGGGGCTCCGCACGGCCCACTCTGCCCACTCGGGCCCCTGTGCTCTCCCCGTCACGGGCGTTAAATCCGATGCCGCTGGACCGCACCAGGGCTGGGGAGCCAAATGCAGGATCGGAGCCACAGGCAGGAAAGAAATTACCGACCGGGATGAAGACAGAAATAACGTTTCTTTTTTAACACCAGAGATGCGGACGGGCGCCCTGCAAAGGGGAGGGACACGTGGACCTTGGGGAGAAGCTGGCGGAGGGACCAGACACAGGCCGGGCGGTCGCTGGTTCATGCGGCTGGGTTGGCAGGGCTGCGGGGGCTGCAGAGGTCGCCTCAGTCCCAGCCGGCAAGATGGGGCCGGTGCGGGGGCGTTGGGGGCACAGCTGGGGGTGGGGGAGGGCCCTTGGGCGCCGCAGCCCGGCTTGGAAGGGGGCCAGCTCCACCACTGCGGACCACCCTCCTCTGCTGACCAGGGTGCTGACCCGGAGGTGAAGGTCAGGGACCCCCCACCCCCCAAGAAAGTCACCCACAGGGCATAAAACTCTTAAGTTGAAATGTGACACCTGTCACTACTGCTATGGTAGCAGCGGTGGTATCATTTGTCAGGTACAGATCAGTTATCCAGCACTCCACGGGTGCCTGGGGTCGGGCTCACAGCGGGAGGGGAGGAGAAAACAGGACCCTGTTCTTAAATGGACAGGGGGGCTTCATACTGTGCCCACCTCAGGGCGGGGGGTGTCCGTCTCCTGAGGCTGCTGTAAAATTATCCCAAACCTGGTGGCCTAAAACAACAGCAATCCATTATCTCTTAGTTCTGCGTGTTGGAACTCTAACCCGGGTCTCACTGGGCCGCACGCGAGGTGAGGGGTGGGCTGGGGCCCCGGGGCTCGGGGGGAAATCCATTCCCAGCCTTCTCCAGCTTCCGGATTGGCCCCATTCCTTGGCTTGTGGCCCCACCATCAGCCTGCAAAGCCGGCATGGTGGACTGAGTTCTCCAGTCCCATCACTGACTCTGACCTCTGTCCCTTCTTCCATGTAAGGACCCCTGGGACCACGCTGGGCCCTCCCGGATAACCCAGGATAACTCCCTATCTCAAAGCCCGGGTGTCAGTGACCCGGACCCCACGTGTGACCTCACTGGCCCTCTGCTGTGTGGCCAAACACATCCACAGGTGCCGGGGATTAGGATGTGGACACAGCCGGCTCCCGTAGGATAACCCAGTTGGACAAGACCGCTCAAAGAATTATTTAAATCTGGGTTGGTTAAGGAATTCAGAATCCTGCTCTCAGGGCAGAAACTGCCGGGGGAAAGGGAAGTGGTTTTCTGCCATAGCTCAGCTCAGGTTCAGACTCCGCCCCTGCGACCTGCGGCATCAGGGGGTGGGGTGGGCTCTGATCGGAGCACCGCGGCCCCAAGCGTGACACAATGAGTCTTCTTCCCCTCACAGGACTGTCCCTGCACAAGGGTTCCCACCACCATCGCACTGTGACCCACGGAGGTCGGTCTCCTGTCATCAGCCCGGTGGGTAACGTCGGCCCTTGGCCCTCATCACAGGATATTCTGAGAGCGGAATGCGCTGCACAGTTACTGGGAAGGGCCCAGCAACTGTACGTAGGGCCCCCGGCCACTGCACCGAACAGGAACCTGGGCCGCGAGGTTGGGCAGCAGCTGGATTCCCGACCCTGTGGTCCAGCTCCGGTGCTGCCGCTGGGCTCTGCCCTGTGCCGAGTGCCCAGAGCACAGCCTCGTTCCAGGCGTGTCCCTGACTCAGTGGCAGCCGCTGGGACTGGAGCTGGAGTCCCCTGGGCGGGGCTTCCTTCCGCACACTCAGCCCCCTGGACCTTGTCCGTTTTCCCAAGTGTAACTTGGCGCCGGAGTCACACAGCCACCTCGGAGGATGAGGGTGTGGCAGGAGGAGAGGCTGGGGTCCCACCTGCAAAGCCGAGTCCTATCTGCTTTAGTCACCAACAGCCACACGAGACAGGCACGGTTGAAATAACCACCTTGCGGGAGACGGAGGTGCAGAGAGGCCCGGTGACATTCCTGCGTACGTCTGCGAGGGGCACAACCGGGTTTCCGCTCGTTCTCCCAACCCCTCCGCCCTCACTGCTCCGTGAGGTACGTGTGCCCCGCCCAGGATGGGACCAGGTGCCTCTAGGGTCACTCCCAAGGCCGCCTGCTCCTGGGTGGCAGGGAAGCCGCCGCGCCCCGGCTCCAGGACTCCAGGTCGCACTCAACTGCATCCGCCCTGTGGCCTGTCTCACGCGCACGTGTTAGAGAGGAGTCATTTCCGGCGGACGACACTTCCCCGTGCGGCACGTGGGAACGACCAGGGGACACAGGACAAGCCTGGGTCCGGGGTTCTCAAGTGACACACCTCCATCTGGGACAATGGGGACGCACCGCCGGACACTTGGCTCTCCATCCCTGACGGCCCCCGTCCTGCCCCACAGCGACGCCTGCCACCCGCTCCGCACCTGACGCTCGGGGAGGGGGGTCCGCAGCCCTGCAGCCCGTCTCGGCTGGGAGGCCGCGGCGGTGGCAGTGACAGGAGCTCGGGTCCTGGCTCTGTCTGCTGACCTCACCGCCCCCCAAACTGGTTGGGCGAATGAGGGAAACGCTGCCAGCTGCCCATGAGTTGGTTTCCACTCCACGGTAATTAGCATGTTTTTCTAAAAAAACAAAACCAGCCCAGGCAGCGCGGTGGAAGCGTTTCCACGGATCCTGGGGGCCGGGCTCGCGGCCAGGGTGGGAATCCGTGAACGCAGGCGTCCGGCCCGGGGTGCGCGTGGCCCCGAGCGGGCAGGGCAGGTCCACGCCAACATGGCCCCATTTCCCAGAGCAGCCCCCCCTCCCTCCCCATCCCGGGAGGACACTCGGTGGCTGGAAAAGCCAATTTGCAGGATCCTGAAAGGACCTTTCCGGTGCTGACCCCGCCAGCCGGGCCCTCTCCACGGCTGCGCCAGGATTCCGGGCAGGTCTGCGCGTTGCTGCCCTGCACCCTCCACCACCTCCCGCCCCGCCGACACCCAGGGCCAACCCCACAGGACGCCTGGTCTCAGGCCCGCCGCACGGGCGGCCTGGCCAGAGCACCTCACACAAAACCGACGGGAACGGAGCCCCGTCGGTGGAACGGCAGCCTGGAGCATCTCCCCTCCACCCTTAGGGTGCCCCCGCCTGACCCGTAGGTGTCAGCACCCCCCTCCAAGGGCCCCCCAAGGTGCCCCGCGATGCCCAAGGGCACACAACTGAGAAGCAGTGGAGCTGGATGGGAGCCCAGGCCTGAATTGAGGGCGGGAGGATTCTTTTTAGTGTTTTACAGTCTTTTTTAGGGTGCTGGCAGCTGAGGCCTGGGAACTAGGACACGGAGGGAGAGACTTGTTGAGCTCCAGGACCCCGCCCCGACCGTGTGGGCGGACGGCGGGCGCTCGGCTTGGGATCCACGCACCCCCGTCTCGGGCAGGGTCGGGCGCGTGTCCTGCAAGGACCCCAGGGAGGCTTGGGGGGTGGCTTCGGGGGAGCCCGCCGGCCCTCACTGATCCCACAGAAACCCACCCAGCAGTGAGTTTACGAGGGTGGCTGACCCCCCAGGCACCCCGAGGCTGCACCTGCGCCCACGGGTGGGATGGCCCGGGTCACTGCAGTCTCGACAGTGCATGGCTCAGTTTCTCACTGCAGGCCTCACGGCGGTCGCTGGGGGTGGCTGCGTCCAGGAGGGGCCTCTTCCTACCCAAGCAGGGCGCTGAGCCCCGCGTCCCGAGCCCCCCGCCCTGGCACGCGCGCCATCCCTGGTTCCCTCTGCTTCTGCGAGCAGGAGTGGCGGGTAACCTCTCGGCACAGAAGGCAGACAGAGTAACGTCCTCTGAAAACGCACGTGGTGCGTCCCAGGCTCCATCCACTGTCATCACAATGCCCGGCGCTCGCAGTCCACCGGAGTTACAAACACCCCAAGCCAAAAACCACACTGGCCTTGCTCCCTTTGAAGGAGGGAGGGCGGCCGGACCGGGCGGGAGGCACACTGCCCGCTCCAGTCAGGGGCTGTGGGTTCCTCAGGCAGGACGGACGCAGGAAGCCCGGACGAGGTCCATCCTCAAGTCACAGCCGCTCACAAGGCACCGGTCCCCCCACCCCCCCGCCCCTTGAGTTTAACAGCCGGGCTCACTAGGAATAGATGCTGCGGGTGGTCTTGCATCCCCCCCTCCCCCGCCCCGCCGCTCAGAGGGACTCTTCACGACACAGCAAGGCTCCCGGGGTCCCCGCGGAACCGAGATGCCGGGTCCCGCAGGATCTGCCTACCTCAGTGTTCCCGGGGCGCACGGCAGAGCCGTTTGCAGACAATGGCTTGCAGGGGGAAGCCCAGCGGTCTGCGAACGTGCCAAGCGCACAGCCAGCCATCCCCCGAGCGCCACCGCCCGGACCAGCCGCCCCCCCATGTGCCACAGCCCTGCTCTGTCTGAGGACAAAGGCACAGCCCGCCCGCCCGCCCGCCCGCAGCAGGTCCGGGAGGGGGCAGCCTACCTCCGAAATGAACTTTCTTCTTGAACCGGGACTGCTCAGCCATGGTCCGCAGCCCGGGTGTGACCATCTCAGTCGGGCCGAGCCCGCGGAGCCTTGGGGTCCAGGCGGAAGCCGGGGCCACGCGGGCGCTTCATGGGCTCCGGTCGGCGGAGGCAAGCCCAACAAAGTTGCAGCCTCCTGGGGCCGGCGCGGCGGCGGCAGAGGGGGGCGGGGACAGAGGGCAGCGGGCGGGAAGGGGGCTCCAGGGCGCTCTGTCCCTGGGGAGGTCACGGGTTTGACTTGCACGTCGGATCGACGGAAAATTCAGGGCTTGGGCACAAGTTGTAAGCTCCAGATTGGAGCCTGTACCCTCCCCACCGTAGCAGGGACAGTTTTTTCGTGCCTAGTGCCGTTTCCATGGCGATGCATCAGTCACTAGTCTAAATAAGTACGGGTGAAGGACGCCTGGAAAACCAGCGCAATTATGCACTGGCGGAGAGCAGGGAATGATTCACCCCGGCGGTTAGCACGGGGCCCGGGGGGACGCGGGCTGCTGCGGTCACCTTCATCTCACCCGTGCTTCCTTGTTTTGGGACCCTAGGGGCTTCTCAGACCCTGAGCCCGGGACTGGGGAGCCACGTCCGTCTTGGCCGCCCCACCCTGCCCCACCCCACCGAGCCGACACCATCGGTCCTGGCCGCGGGCGGCATGGAGCATCTGGGGGAAATGCAGGGGTGCTGCGTCCACTCGGCTGGAAGGTGGGGTGTGTCTGCAGCTGGAGGGGCTCAGGCTGGGCCTGGGGCTGGGGCATCTCCTCTCCAAGGTGTCCTCACTTCCCTCCTTCCAAGCGCCTCCCCATTCAGCCCCCGATGGAGAAGGGATGTTCCAGCGGGGCAGGGGCACGCCTCCCTTTTTGCCATCTGCCATCACTCTCTTAAGCGGCTCACCACGCAGCCTCAGACAAGACGTCTCACCCTTTGCGTCTGCCGGATAGGAAACGGGTGGGAACAGGGCTGGTGACCCTCCGTGAGCGCTGTAGGTGTCCTGGAGAGGCAGGGGCGGGCGAGGTCCTTCCTGCCAGATGGGGTCACCGTGAATTACCCGAGAAACGGGAGTGACGAGAAGGAAGCTGTTGTTATTCTCACGTTCGCCGCCCACATGAGGGGCACGGGACCCTGGCTACCTGGATGCTCTGCTCGCGGTCCTATGGCTCCGACACCGTCTCTTGGGACATGAGTGCGGTTCAAGGTGTGACTCAGTCTTCAGCCCCTGCTAACCTGCCCACCCTGGCTTCAATAACCCGTGACGGTTCGAAGATGGGAAAAGGGGCCCAGAGAGGTTCAACGACTCCCCCAAGGTCACACAGCCCAGTGAAAGTGAGCCGGGGACCCGGGTCCAGGGCTCTCGCCCCGGCTCTGTGTCCTTGGTCACCTGCCTCACGTTCCTGAGGCCACAGGCACGTCACGCAGCTGGCCCACACGGGCCTCCAAGTGGGTGTCCAGGGGTATTCACCCCTCCCCGACCCTGTCCACTGGGAGAGCAGCACCTCCTGGGACTTGAAGCCTCTCCTTCCTCCCTCAGCTGAGCTGGGCACTTGTGTGGCCCGGGGGCCCCTGCCACTGCTCTGGTTTCCGCGGCAGGAGCAGCAGTGAGGCAGGAGGTACACGAGGGTGGGTTTTCCACAGTGCACTTAGCCCTTGGCCCCAGAGCCCCAGTGTCTCCCGGATCATGTGGACAAAGGCGGTGCGTCCACCTTCCTGCTCATCCCAGCACCCCCACAGCAGGCCAGGGCGGCCAGCGGCGGCCAACGCTGAGCTGAGACCCTGCCTTCCCGGCCCGCGACCTCCGGGAGTCCCTCACCACCCCTGGGTTGCCAGGAGGGGGACACGCGCTCTCGGGGGAGCTGCGGAAGGCACGGGACACTAGCAGGGGGCGGCACAAGTGTGACCCCACCCCTGCCCAACGCGCGAACACGCACTGCATGAACTGGAAACTACCGTGCAACTGCCACATAGCGTGGAGTGAGCATCTGTCCATCTGAAAGGCAGGTGTGCCCCGGGGTGTCACCAGGTGCATTTACCTCTGCTGTCACCCTCCGAGACAGCAAAGGATCAGCTGCCTGTCCTAGGTCAGGCCCGCGTCCCCTGCCTGATGCCCACTGGCTGCAGGACTTGGGAGTGTCCTTGGGCTGTGCTGGGCGGAGTTGCGCCCCACCCCTCACACTCCTGCCTCGAAGCCCTACCAGCCACACAGCAGCCCCGAGGTGGGGCCTCTGGGGAGAGGGGTCAGGCGAGGTCACCAGGGTGGGGCCCTGGGAGGGGGTCAGGGCCCTGGGAGGAGGGGGAGGGGGCTGGGCTGTGGCAGAGGCCCGGGGTGGCCCACAGCCCGCAGGACCCACGGAAACTGAGCTCAGGACCACCCGACGGAGCCACCACGCCCAGGTAGCGTTGCCATGTGCTCTTTTATTGGACTCCGGAGCCAGACTGGGCTCCCTCCCGTGTGGGTGGACCCCCGTGCACGTGGCCTGGGGTGCAGTTCTCTCTCCCGGACTCGGAGAGGCCGCGGCGAAGCAGAGGCCGAGGGACCATGGGGGAGAAGCACCAGGAGGGAAACGGGTGACGTACTGCGCGGTGACGGTGGGCCTGCCTTCAGGCCCCTAAGCACAGGGAGCAGGACAGGACGTGGTGCCTTCCCAGGGCTCCTGCCCCGGCCTCCCCCGTGGACAAACGGGAAACCAAAAAACCCCAGAGTCACACCAGACCCTGGACTGCTTGTCAAGAGACCCGTCCTAGAGGCCCCACCACCCGCCCGCTCAGGGAAGGAAGCCCCGTGGAGAGGTTGGGGGGTGCGCACACCCATGTTTGCGACTGTGCACATTTTCCAAGGACCACCTCCTGCGGCTGGAAGGACCCCGCGACCGGGCGCCCCGCCCTGACCCCCGTGCAGCAGGGGGCCGTGCTGAACACGCCCTGCGCCGAGAGCAAACACGCTTCTCCAGGTCTAACAAGCAGACGACACCGGCGGGGGAGGCGCGCGCCTCTCCCTGGGCCCCCCAGCCCACCACGTCCCGGGAAGTCCTCACGGCGGCGGGGAAACCGGAACTCCAGCCCGGGGCCGGGAACCTAACCTGCGCTGACTGCCCACGACAAGGCACGGGCTTTCACAGACAAGAAAGTACAAAACACGCATGTGTTTGGAACATGGTGCTTCCAAGCATGAGGCTTCCGGGAAAACACATCCTCCGGCGGGACGGCCGCAAGACGGCCGTTAGCCCAAGTACCAGCGCCGGTGAGCACGGAGGCGCACGGGAGAGGGGGTGGAACCCTAGTGAGTAAATGTTTTCCTACAATACTCACAAATGCCACTCACACCCCGAACCAGCCACGTTTCACTTATCTGCAGCTGGTTCTGCGTCATAGCGAAAGTGAATCATTTTGCAACGTTGGGGGACAATCAAAAGCCGAGTGTGGCAGGAGGGATTTCCTGGAGGCCCGGGTAGGAAGCGGGGGGCTGGGGTTCGCCCGTGTGCAGGGCCCGGAGGCCTTGGCCGGCTGCCACCAGGCCAGCGGGGCCGCAGTGAGGGCCTGCCACCCGCAGAGGCTCCTTCTGGGCTCGGTGACCCGGACCCAGGGGCGTCACTCATGCAACCTGACCTGAGGGAGGCCGCTGTCCTAGGAGGGTGTGCGGTGAAGGGATGTACAACTCTCCTGGCGCAGACATGCCAGCATCCAAGTGACAGGGACAGCGGGCATTTACGGGTGGGCTTGCTTTCTGCCAGTACTTTGTAAACACCCTGCACATTTTATTCCTGGTCGTTAAGGACCCAGGTGTCACCTGCAGGCCGCTGAAATGAGAGGCTCCATGAAGACACGATACGAAGAAGCGTGGGGAGGAAGGCCGTGCCTCCTGCCCCCATCCTCACCAGCGTCCAGGGCAGACCTGTCACATGGCCGGAGAGCGCCTCCAGGGCCACGTGCCCATGGCCGTGTGTGAGGGCGCACGGCTGTGGCAGGGGTGGAGCCCCACGCAGGGGCACTGGTCTCAGCCCCATGCTGGACCCTACCTGGACCCTACCACAGGCAGCAGCCACAAGCAGTGGCCCTCCACTCACCTGCCGCCCTGGATGGGCCTGAACATCTATGTAAACAGTTCTCCCACCCTAGTGTGTGCCAGGGCTTCGTGCTTTTTCTTGGCTGCATACTATTCCACCATCTCCAGAGGCCACACTGTGTGCGTCCACCACCTTGTGGCTCTGCCTGTGGCTGCTATGGGCACAGGTATGTCTGTACCGGTTTGGACACCAGTTTTAAGTAATTCTGGGATCTCTTCTCTGAACTCTCCCGCTGTGATTTCCTGCAGCTCTTGACAAGGTGCCCAGCTGATGGGCCACTGTGCAGCCTTTGCAGACACTGTCCCCACATCCTTCTGGATGGACGTACCAGTGCTTGCCCGTGGCGCCCCTGCGTGTGCCCTGGAGAAGCCCCTAGACAGCCTGACCCATCACACTGCTTCCCTGTCCAACCCTTGAGTGGCTGCACACGTCGGACGAAGCCCAGAGTCCTTCCTGTGGCACAGGCCCCGCGGAGCCTGGCCAGGCCCCCCAACTCCCACCCCCCACTGCTGCTACAGCCAGGACCTGCTCCTTGTCGGACTTGGAACACAAGCCTGTTCCTGCCACAGGGCCTTTGCTGCAGCCGCTGCTGCCGGGGCGGCCCTCACCCACCCCCGCATGCCTCGCACCCCCTTTCCCTTGTGTCAGCCTCAGAGAACAGTCTGACACGGCGCAGGCAGCCTGTCCCGCCCCCAGCTCTCCCCTGTCACCGCCACTGCCCGCCAGCTCCTGGGACAGTGTGTGACACACGCCCTGCACCCTCACCTCCGTGCCGAGTGAATGAACCTGGGCGGCGGATGGAGAGATGACTCAGCCGCCGCAGACACGGAACAGATCATCACAGAGTGGGACCGTCTGTGTCAGGGAGCGCGGGAGGCAGGGCTGTGTGGGCGGCGCTGGGGGAGGGGCGCTCCCGGCCGGGTCTTGCGGGCAGTGTAGGAGTTTGGTGGATGGACAGCAGGGAAGGGCATTGAGCAGCAGGAGGAAGGGCACCAGCGGAGGCCCAGGGTGGGAAACACCGGCACATGCTCACAGAGGGAACGAGCTGATGTTACAACTCTCGTGAACAACTCCAGCCCTGTGCACGCCTGTGTGTGTGTGTGTGTGTGTGTGTGTGTGTGTGTGCATGTGTGGGGCAGGGGGAGGTGGGGGTGGATCTTGACCATCTTCGTTTTAAGGCAAGAAACGGAAACTCCTGGAGTACATCTCCCTTTCCGGAAGCATCACCGCCGTTTGCGGCGGGGGTGAAATTGGGACCTGGCCTCCGAGCTCAGCCACCACCCGCTGCTGGGCAGTGGCAGGTGTGCGCGGGCCCGGGACAGGGGTCTGTCTGCAAACCAGGGCCACCAGTGCTATCAAAGTGTAGTCACCCCCTTCACCTGTGCACTCCCGTGGCCATATCAGGAAGCGGAGCACAGGGAGTGGCAGGAAGAGAATCCGGGAGAGCGGGGCTGCCCCCGTGGGCCTGGGGAGGGGTGGGGCACAGCCTGGGCGAAGGTGTGGAGGCCGGACCCCCACCGGGCACCCCCACGGGGTCTGAGCTGATTTCCTGGGGAATATTTGGAGGACGCTTCTAAGCAGGTGCTGCAGAATCAGAACAATTAAAGTCGGGGCACGGTAAAGGAACGGATGTGAAGGTCACGTGTAGATGATGTGCCCAGAAGCCCATCGGGTGACAAGTGGCCGGGGAGCAGGAGGCAACGGCACCACTGCAGAGTCCTGGCTGAGGACCCGGAGGTGGGGGCAGAGGGCTGCGTTGGCAGGAGCTCCGGGTGAGGAGGGAGCCTCCCACCAGCCACGTCCGGGAGGCCAAGGTGGCCGCTGTCCACCTCACCTTCTAGTGGCCCATCCGAGTCAGACAGCCAAGGGCAGGGCTGCCAGCCCCAGGGCCTCCCAGGGACCGCCCGGGAGAGGCGGACCCTGGGGACAGGCCTTCTCTGCCACTCACCCCCACCCCGGGGCCGGGGGGAGGGGGACCTGCGGGAGCGGCGCTCACAGCCGTGGGGCTGGGAATGGAGGCTATTTTAAGCAGCCGTTGGGGGAATTCTGTGTTACCCTGGAGAGAGGGTGGGTGCAGGCCCGGTGCCGCAGCACATCTGTGCTCAGCAGGGGCCTGTGCAGGGGCCCAGGGACCCCTCCGCCGCAGGGGTCCACGTGCAGAGCCAGAAGCGGCCAGGGCTGCTCCTGGGGTGGGCGGCTTTAGGAGCCCCTGCCCTGGCCCATGAGGGGACCCAGTGACCTGGTGGCCGGGGGCCTTGTGCCGGCCCTTGACAAACATGACAGGACTGGGCGGAGGGAGGGAAGGAGGGATGCCGCTGTCTCACCTCCCTTGCCCTGACACACATTCCTCGTGATGTGGCCTCTGCGTCTGAGGCTCCCCAGTTTCTCCTGATCCCAGGGCCCGATGCAGGAGCCCCGTTCACTCAGAAGGTCCTCTCAGTGCACTTCCCAGGCAGGACCGCTCCCTGGACACCTGCAGCGCCCCCGGGGCTCAGAGAAAGAGCCGAGGCCTCAGGGGTCCAAGGCCTCCGGGCTGTGCCTGTGGCAAGGTGTGTGCCTGGTGCTGGGACTCACAGAGGGCTGGGGTGGGGGAGGGGCACCCCAGTCGGTGGGACATTCAACCTGGGTACACGGGGCGGGAGGAGGTGTGGGCCCCCCAGAGGATGGGGCCGGAAGGGGCAGGAAACCTCCTCTGGTTGTATTTCACACGTCAGTGACTCGGGCCACAAAGGCTCTGGCTGTGCCACGCGTGTTCATGCTGTTTCCATCTGCGCGTTGGCGTTCAGCTCAACGTCTGTGTACTCGGCGACCGTGCACCGGGCCCAAACCCGCAACCTCCACCGTCCTCCCAAGGCCAGGCTCCTGAGCACCCCACCCAGCATGGCGCCTGCCCCCCATCTGGTCACTGATTGCAACGGACTGAGTAGGAGTGTCCCCCAGTTCCTCTGCTGAAGCCCCACCTCCATGGGATGGTGCTGGGAGGCGGGGCCGCTGGGAGGGTCCCCCAGGATGGGTCAGTGTCGACATGGGGGGACTAGCCTCCCCCTCCCCCTGGCCAGAGTCGAGGTGGCACCAGCTCTGCCTCCAGCACCTGCCTCTCGCTGGGAGCCACTCCACGTACCCCACGATGAACCCATCAGCCCCACGGAGGAGGCCGACTGCACCCCCTTTACAGATGGGCAAACCAACCTCTGCAGGCTCATAGGTCCAACCCAGCAGAGCAGAATCGCTGTGGCCAGCTGAGTCTGGCGTCACACCACAACCTGCCCACCACTGACGCTCAACACGGATGTCCTTGTGAAGACAGAGTGGCCTGTCCTGGGAGGTGGAGCCTATGGGCTCCCCAGAAAGTGGCCTGGAGGGGCCGGGGTCCCTGAGCCAGGGCACACACATTCCGCTCTCCCCGGCATCTCCCTGGTTGGAGGGGTCAACCCTCTCACTTTCGACAGTGGCATCTTGGGGACAGAGCCACCTTGAAGGGGCCACACCTCCAGAGCACGGCTACTCGGGGGCCCCACGCTGGGGACTGGGTGCTGCTGAGCGGGCGGGGCGTGTCCATGCAGGCTGCGGGCGCCTGGCCCGGTCCGTGTATCAGAGAGTGAGCCGCAGCCCCGGGGCATGGACAGGAATTCCGAGAGGCCACCCAGGCTCCCCGAGGGGGGCCTGCTCCCCCGGACAAAGGCAGTGCCACTCTGGCCGGCCTGGGTGGGGAAGGGTGGCCAGCCCACAGAAGGATGCTGGGGTTTCCTGGCCACCACCACAAAGTGCCTTTTGGGCCATCGGGTCCCTGAGGTGGGACAGCCACGCGGGTGGTGGCGCTGCAGACTCCTGTGTCAGGCGGCGTGGCTGAGTGCCACCCCCCACTCCCCGTTTCCTGCAGGGGGCTGCTCACACCACCAGTCTGGACCACACACAGGGCCTCCTGACCTAGTCCAGGGACCACAGAGGGGATGGAGCAGGGGCCCAGCTGACCAGAGAACGCTCACTCAGTTCCTGGGAGGGAAGCTGTAATTACAGTGAAAGCAGTGATGGAACCACTACACCCCAAGGTCACCCCATTACACAGGGGCCTCCGCAGTCCAGGAACTGCCCCCCCAGCAGGCCCAGCCTCTGCGGCCCCCCACAGGGCTCTGCTGCCCCCCAGTGGTGAATCAGAACGAGGTCCCTGGGTGGCCGGTCCCTGGTCCCATGGTGATCAGTGCTGCAGTGGAGAAAAACCCAGGACGGGTCCCAGTGACACCCCAGCCCGGGCGACCTGTTCCCAGCAAGTGACATTCCAGACTCATGACTGTTGATGGTAAACATGATTGGGCTGTATGGCAGGTTTTCAATACACGCAGACTTCATACCTAGGACTTCCACAACATAACGAGGGACAGAGCGCGATGCTGTGAGGAGGGTCTGACCGTCCCCTTGCTGCGGTGTCACCTCTAAGCGCCCCTTGGACAGCTCAACACACCTGCCATCCGCACAAGCCCAGCCACAGCCACAGAGTAAAAAGCGTGAATAAGTCCATTTCAATGAGAACGTGAAACCTTCGAATAAGCAAAAAACCGGAAGATGACAGAGTGCGGGGAGAACATAGGAAACATGAAATAACCATGCTAATTGTCACATGAAATTTAAATAGTCAGCATCAAGTAAAAGGGGTTCTCAGAATACGCTTCCCCCAGCCACCCAGGATACGCAGGTCAAAAGGACAGAGAAGATCCAGCGGCCAACACTGACCACCAGGGACAAACAGGGACATCTGTAATGGAAGGATCAATTCTCGGTCCCGAGTGAGTGAGCTGACAAGCAGTCGTGTCTGGTCTCCGTCACGGGCACAACCAGCACGGGACCTGCCAGCGAAGCCATCGCGTGGAAAGTGGGCCACCTCACGGCCTGACGCGCACAACACCCGCCCAGCTGCATCCGGCACACCCTCCTTCCCACGCCCTTCCCGTCTTCACCGACACAGCCCGCACCCCGTCAGAGGACGCAGGGGGGAAGAAAAGCAGGAAAAAGAAGAAGAAAAGTCCGTGACTCGGGAAGGCAGAAAAGGAACAGAGAAAAGTCGATGGAACCCAAGCCTTGTTCGTGGAAACAATCCATAGACGTGACAAAATGTTAGAAGGGTGACTAAATGAAGAGAGAAGACCCAAATTACTTACATCGGGGACGAAAGAGGTGCAACCACCACTGAGCAGACGTTAAAAAGGCAGTGAGGTCCTGGCTGGTGTGGCTCAGTGGACTGAGCACCGGCCTGAGAACCAAAGGGTCACCGGTTCGATTCCCAGTCAGGGCACGTGCCTGGGTTGCAGGCCAGGCCCCCAGCTGGGGGTGCACAAGAGGCAACCACGTGTCGATGTTTCTCCCCCTCCCCCCCTTTACAAAAAGGCAGTGAGGAACTGTGTACAACTCCATGCAGCTACACCTGAGAACTTAACCTGGAAGGATTCTTAGAAAGCCGCCAACCACCCAAACGCACCCAAGAAACAATAGGTAACCTTGTACCCGCTACAGATGGTTGAATCAGCAGCTGAAACACACATCTGAAGAAGCATCTACAGGCTGCAATGGTTTCACTGGGCAACTCACCCAGGATTTCAGGAACAAGCAACACGCACACACCGCCGGCCCCGGATAGGACTGGGGGAAGAGCTCCCAGAGTGCTTTGCGAGGGCTGAGCACCCCAAGGCCCACAGCAGACCAGCGGCGCCACAAGCGTGTTGAGGGCAGGAGGCGGGGCTGAAACAGTGAATAAAATTGAGGTGCCAGAGGCAACGCTGGGCAGCTTGGAGACAGGGCTCAGGACCTGGCTGACTGGGGGGCCGGCTTCAAACCTTCAGACTTAAGACGGCCCTGGGTATAGACTGAATGACAGGGACACCGGGTCCCCAAGAGATACTGCAACAGCATCACAGCACCACCAGGACTGCGAGGAAATAATCATAACGGCACGTTGACATGTCCTGCACACCTTCCGCACGTGAACACCGTTAGTCACCCCTGCACGGAAACAGGAAATGACGGCAGGTGTGACGAGTGAACAGGACAGGTAACAACGTACAACAGCAGTAATGACAGTGCCACTGGCCTGCGCGTGCCGGCCGCTGGGCAGGATGCTTCACCCGCACTAGTCAGCTGACCTCACACCCGCCGGGGGCAGGCTCTGTGGGAGGAAACCGAGGCACGGGGGGCTCTGTAACTGGTTCACGTGACGTCCTGCGGGTAGATCTGGTTGCAAGTTCTGGGTCTCTGTCCACCCCCTTGTCCACGCTGACCATGTGAGCTGAAAACCCATGGCCTCTCACGCAAGGTCTCCCTGTGCCCACGTCCCCAGAGGTGACGGAAGGGTCCAGAATAAACAGCCTGCCTGCAGCCTCCTTCACTGGCACGTCCGGCCCCCAACGGGCTCCCGTGAGGATGAGGGTGTGACGGGGGGACTGTCCTGGGTCCCCTCCCTCCAGCCTGTCCCTGCAGTGGCTGTCCACCCACCTGCTGGCCTCCTGGACACACCGAGAGGCCCAGGCAGAGCAGGTGGCTCTCCTGATGTATCCTGGCTTAGAGTCCTGACATGGAAAACTCGCCCCCTGGCCCGTAGCGGGAGGAATGGGTCCCCAAAGCTCCTCCTTGGGGCGGGACTGGGGATTTGCTGCCCAAGTGCCCCCTCCCAGGCTTCTGTGCCCAGAGGCTGCCATCTAGTGGCTGAGGGAAGCATCTCGGAAGGAGACCTTCCCTGAAAG
Organism: Noctilio leporinus; assembly: GCA_004026585.1. Lineage (NCBI taxonomy): Eukaryota > Metazoa > Chordata > Mammalia > Chiroptera > Noctilionidae > Noctilio > Noctilio leporinus. Next base: position 250,177 of record PVIW01001236.1, read on the forward strand.
GCCCCGGGGGTCTGTCCAGGAGCAGTCCCTGTGTGACCAGGCTGGTGGTCCACCGTGGAGGTGGGGCGTCCCCCGGCCCCTGGCTCTGGCCCAAGGGTCCCATAGACACTGGAGGCGCATCTCGTCTGGGGGCCTGGGACTCGGTCTGCAGGTGGGCAGGAGCGCTGGGCCCTCCATCATCGCTGCTGCTGGACACGATTGCCCTGGTTTCGCCCAGGAGGCGGAAGGCAGCTCGGACAGACAGATGGTGACCTTGTTTGAGAGGCCCAGGGGAAATGGGAGAAATGGAGCATCGTTCTTAACGTCACAGCCAGTCACAAGGCCGCATGATGGCCACCTGTAACCCCCTTGGGGCGCAGGCAGGCTGCACGTCCCAGGTAACGAGAGACCCCTCCTGGGTCAGGTACGAGGCCCGGGTCGGTCCCATTCCAGCCACCCAGGCCACCCCCACCTGCTGTGCACCTGAGGCACATGCCTGGTGAACGGGAGCTCCGAGGGCCCCAGGTCAAGCGCGGCCTCTGCCACTCACTGGCTGTGTGGCCTGGAGCAAGTCACTAAACCTCTCTGAGTCACCTTGCTTCATGCCGGGAAAAGAGAGAACTGGAGGCCGTCCAGGGAGGGTCCACGTTACAACTTCATATGCCGCTCGTCCAGCGCCTGCTCTACGTAGGGCATGCAGGAGCTTTGTCATGGCTGAGCCGTGAAATCATCCTCCAAGCCAGGCCGTGTAAAGAGACTAGGGCTGCCCACGTGGCAAGGAGGGGAAACTGAGGCACAGAAGGTCAGGAGAGAGTGGTGCAGCTGGCACACAGCCAGGTGGTCCGGGCCGGCTGCCCCGAGGACGGGGTGAGGTGATCATTAAGTGCTCGCCCCCAGTCCTGGCACCTGTGGTCCTGAACTGGAACGTGGATGCGATGGGCGGAATCTAAGCAGCCCCTTTGAGCCACAGAGCAGCAAGGACGGAACTGCCTAGGTCCCCACAAGCCGGGAGCCCCCACCCCAGCTCTGGACTGCCTGCCTCTACTTTCTTTACCATGACAGAGAAACCAACCTCCACCCCATGTCAGCCACGGCTCTTCCGTGTTTTCCCTGTCACATGCCGCTGAACCGAATCTCAGGCGATGCAGGCGTCGTGGAGAAAAGAGCAGCGTGTCTGGGCTGCTAGGGCTGAGCGGGAGGGAGGCGGCAAAGGGGGAGGCTGGTAACTTCTCGCAAGAGAGGAACGAATGTCTGGTGCGCACGCACATCTGAAAGCAGATCGTGTTTCAGGGCTTTGCTGGGACAGCTCCCCCGCCTGGGGAGTCACCTCCTCTGAGACGGGGTCACACCGACGGCTTCCTCCCAGGGCAGGGTGGCCCGTGGACATCGGGGTTCAGGAGCCCCAGGCGCGCCACCCTGGAGGGCGGGGGCTGCTCCGCCCCGGTTAGGAGGCCCTGCGATTTTCTTTTTGTTTCATAACAACCGCGTTTTGTCACTCTAATTTTAGCGGCGATGTTTTTGTTCCAGTCAGCGATCACTTTGGAGGAGCAGGCGGCTGAAAGAGCTCTTGGCACGCGGGATGACAAGCCATTCCCAAGCGACGGAAGGAGGATGATTCTTAACCTCGCTGGATGCCAAATCTGTTCCACGGAGGGTAATGCTCCCCGGGGAGCCACGAGCTGTCCCAAGGCCACGGCTGTCCCACCAGCGCCAATGCGGCCGGCACTTGTGGTGGGTCTGCTGCGTGCCGGGAAGGCAGGACCGGCCACAGCCGATACGCACCCAGGATCCAGCCCTTGAGCACCAAATGCTGGCTGCAGGGAGGACCCAGCCGGGTGGTGGGAGACCCTCACCGCCACCTTCCAGCCCCAGCTCCCCTCAACCCCACCCCAGCGCCCGGAGTCCCCGGCCACCCGGCCCTCACGCAGGGTCAGGGTCCCAGGATGTGGACGAGCGTGGCAGTTCCTCAGAAGGTGAAACCTGGAGTGACCCCCTGGCCCGGCAGTTCGGCTCCCAGGTGTGCACCCCAGCCCCGTGCAAAGAGCCCAGGCGGGCACGTCCACCGCCGCACACTCACCGTGGAAGCACCCGAAGGTCAAAGGATAAACGAACCGGGACACCCGCAGCGGGGAGTCGCCCGGCCGTGAAAAGGAAGGAGGCCCCGGCACACGCTACAGAGAGACTGAGCCTTGGAAAAGCTCTGCTCAGCGACAAGCCAGACACCGGATCTGCAGTAGGTGACCCCACTGGCATGAAATGTACCTACAGGGGCACCGGTATGATGTGAATTTTTCCTCAATTTTTAAAAATTCGTAAAAAACAAAAAAGATTTTAGAACGTTCTGCCCGGGCTCTGCCTGCCTTCCTCCGGGCCTCCACTCCCAGGGTCCCTGTCCAGGACCACGCAGGCCGCTCCTACCCCGCTCTGCAGGCGCCGTGGGGTGGACAGGCTGCACTGACCCAGTGCTGGCCACTTGCTACCTGGGGGTGCTGAGTGCTGACTCCCCTGGGTGTTTGCTGGGTGTGGCCCTGTGGGGCTTCTCTGTCATCCTGGGTTCACGGAGTGCCTGGGCTTCACCCTGAACACAAACATGCAGAGGGCCGCCGTCCAGAGGCCCCAGGCGAGGTGGTGCACTAATGTGTGCAGGAAAGAGCAGGAGGGCTTCCAGGAGGTGGTGCCCCAGGGCCACCACCTAGCCTGATAGAGGAGTAGAGTTTGCCACAGGGCACATGAAGCCACGTGTGAGCATGGGTAAGTGCATGGTGACTGCACACAGCCTACACATATCCACGTGTGTACACGAGCATGCAACACATACATACATGTGCACTGTGAACATGTGAGCATACCTACGTGTGTACACGTGTGCAGTGTGAACATGTGAGCACACTGCCTATGCACGTGTGAACACGTGTGTGTGCAGCTCCCGTTTCACCTGCAGGAGGTCTGACCTGACGAGTACTCTGCGCCAGTGGGAGACGCGCCAGCCCCTCGGGGCCCTGCAGACGCAGCAGTCTGGGTGCTCAGCACTGGAGTGGTCCCCCCCTCTGTCTCTACTCAGGCCATGGAGGGGACCAGCTGTGAGGTGTGGTCTGTGGATGGCAGCTGGACAGCACGACCCGGTCATTCCCCGATGGGCCAGCGTGAGGCGGGTGGGGGGGACGGGCCTTCCGCAGGCGGGTACCAGGGTCAGACAGAGCTCTGACCCAGCAACATCTGTCGGCACGGCCCTGCCTTCCAGCGTGCCTGTGGGTCTGCTCCGACGGGACCTCTCAGAGCCCGTGTGGCCATGGTCAGGCAGCCTGGAGGCTACCTGTCCAGCTAAGCGACCCCTGAGGACCCACTGACTCGAAAAGACCCACCTGGACACACGTCACCATGTGGACAGCCAGGGACTGAGCGCCTGTGGCCAGGTCCCTGCGAGGCCAGTGCCAGGATGGGGGACGAGTCTCCGCAGACACAAGGCCCATGTGTGGCGGGGGCGCTTCAGGCCCAGGGAGTTGGGCCGAGGGCTCCTTTGCTTCCCGGCGAAACAGGCAGGGGCGGCCGGGGCGCGTGTGGTGCGCCAGTGGTCCGAGAGGGCCACGCCCCTGGGAATTCTTTCTCAAGTAACCTGGCAATTCCTTCTCAAAACAAACCCCTCCCTGAAACAGCTTTGCGTTCCCGCTCCCAGGACGGGCACAGAGGCTGCCCTGGGCCTGACGGGATGCCGTGGGTTCAGCCAGGAGAGGGCGCTGCTGAGCTGGGGGGGCCACACCCTGGGGTTTTCAAAACCAGTGGCTTCTGTGTAAAGCTGGCAACACCCAGAGATGAGATTTCCAAGTGTGAGCCCTGCCCCTGGGGGCGAGTGTCCCTCTGAGCGGCAGAGCCGCCCGGCCTGGGGCCCAGTGCGAACTGAGCCCTGGGACTCCCTGCGCAAGAGCGAAGACCTTCAGGGCAGTGACCGCGGGGTCCAAAGCTTGGGACCCGTGAGACAGCGTGTGTCACTCCGGTCTGTCCTCACTAGTTGCCACCTGCCCGTACGGGGAACAGCTCGTCTGTTCCCCCTCTAACGGGGGACACCCATGTGTCTCCCGGGGCCCAGGAGCCCAGGCTGCTCCTCGGACAAGGGGGTGCCCGTTTCCCCTGCCCTCCAGGGGCGGCAGGCAGGTGGGGCCGGAGGCCGTGTCATCTGGGGTGGCGGAAGGGACTGCTCCCTAAAACCTCCAGGGGCCAGAGACCCAGGCAGGCCCTGGCCGGGGAGGCCAACCAAGTGGCCCCGTAAGACCCCACTGCCTCCCTGATGTTCACGAGCTCCACAGTTAAAAACCTCATCGAGTAGCGCCAGGGAGGTTTAAAGTTGGGGAACGCTACACACCTGAAACTGGGGTGAGCTGTGGATGAGAGGGAGAGGGGGTACCCGCAACTACCCCGTACACACGTCTGTGCGTCTACCCACCGGTTCATCTAACCATCCACCTCCCCTCGGTGATCCACCCCCCACCCCCCACCCTTCCCTCTCTCAACCCGCCACGCGTCCGCCACCCACCCAACCTGCCGGTCATCATCCTATTCTTCACTCTCACGGGAAGCAACGCACGTTGGTCAACACGCCTCGCAAACGTGTTCAGACGCTGGCACCCCGGCCCTCCTGCTTCAGCCCCCCGGTCCCACCATTCGCGGCGTTGGAATCAGCTCCAGCTCTCAAACCCTCATGCCCTGCCTGCCCTCCGCACGCCTGGCACACACATGCAGACATGGCATGTGAGGTGAAGATCTGCCAGCAGCATCCGGTGAGCGTGTCCAGGAGCCAGCCTGCCCCCCGGGACCCCTGCGACAGACGCCCCCAGCCCCCGGCAGCCCTGCTGCAAACACGCCCCGGCCGTGGCTGTTGTACAGGGCAGGGGCCCACGCTGGCACCTGCCAGCCGAGTACCTGTCCAAGGTCACAGAGCAAGGCACACGCTCCAGGCCTGTGGCCTTAACCCAGAGTCCTGGGCGCCAGGGCTGGTGTGGCCCGTGGCCTCGGGCTGGGAGCCTTCTCCCAGGACAGAGGACCAGCCCTGCGGCTTGGCCCGGGGGCTCGGGACACAGGACAGTCACTGCCCTCGACTCAGAGGACAGGTCAGCGCCCCTGGGGAGGGGACTGCAGGCAGGAGAATGCAGGGAGGGTGCCCACAGCAAGGAGCGTGGGCTGGAGCCGGAGCGGGGGCCCCACTGTGACTGTGGGGCCGAACTGTGACCCCAGATTCGCAGGCAGAAGCTGTAACCCAGCTGAATGTGTTCGCACAGGGGTCCCTGGGAGCTAATTAGGGTTCCGAGAAGTCGTAAGGGGTGGCTGTCCCTATAAGAAGAGGAAGGCCCCCTGAAGACCCATGGAGCGGGCGGCCGCTGCAGGCCGGGAAGAGGCCTCCCCAGGAGCTGCCCCTGCCCGCCCCCGGGTCTGGGCCTGCAGCCCCCAGGACTGCGTTGTTTGAGCCCCCAGGCTGTCATGTTTTGTCACGGTAGCACTCTGCCCACGGCCACCTGCCCGGCGCAAGCGTGAGGCTGCCCTGGACGCCCGAGTCTGAGCCCCGCCACCCCTCCTCCCAGGGCCCACAGCGCAGCTGCACCCTCAGCAGCCGCAGAGGGTCCTCAGGGAGGAGGCAGGGTGGCACCAGCATCCCCAGGTTGCCACGGAAACCGGGGCCGACCACGCCCCCTGCTGGGAGGGGCGGGCCAGAGCGTCACCAAGGACGGGGGGGGGGGGGGGGGGGGGGGGGGGGGGGGGGGGGGGGGGGGGGGGGGGGGGGGGGGGGGGGGGGGGGGGGGGGCCCTCCCGAGGGAACTCTATTTTGGGGGCGAGCCCGAGCGTGGAAAGTGGTATTTAAAACACGGAGCAGCTGCTTAGAGCCAAGGGCGCGAGCAAGGAGGACGGAGGCGGGGGTTCCGCCACGGCCGTGGGACCACCGCACCGCCCTTCGCGCCCGGGACCAGGCGCCCTCGCCCATCCCCTGCCCCGGACGGCAAGGGGACCGCGGGTCGCTCCCTCGGAAGCTGGTGCTTCGGCTGCTTATTAATATTTCAGAAGACAATTGTGCTCAGGGTGTCGGCGGCCTGTATTTTTAAACACCCTAAAGATAACAGAAAAACAGGCTATTTTGGGACCGGGCGCGTCTACGGTGACGTCGTGCAGAGGTGGGTACCCACTGTGACTGCGGTGAGCCTCGGCCCCGATGGCGCCACCCAGAGCCGCCCAGAAACGTGGGGGACGGCTCCCGCCCCTTCTCTGCCTCCCAGGGGAGTGCTCCGGGCTGGTGTAAGCCCCTCAAGGTGGCGGCCTTGTCTGCCGGGCCCCCCGATGCAGGGAGGTCCGAAGTTGCTGCCCCCTCACCCGGGCGGACTGCAGCCCCCCGCTGCCCCCCGGACTGGCTGTCACACTTCTCAAGCACGTGTCATTTTTTCGTCACAGCAACTGGTTCTGGGTGGGCCTGTAGGGACCCAACTGGGCCCAGCCAGGGCCGGTCCTGGGTGTTTGCTAAGCCAGCAGGAAAGGACCCCCCTCTTTCTGCTGCTCTTGGACCTAGGAGGCAGGAGCCCGGCTGCAGGACCACCTGAAAGGTGAGCTGGGCAGAGAATAAAGTCACCATGGGGAACCAGAGCCTGGAGGTGGAGAAAAAAGCCCCCTGGGGACATGGTTGGGGCACCTGGATCCAGCCGCACCTGAAGCCAGCCTCTGGCCTTTTCGATGACATAAACCCCTAACGCGGCCCCACCTCCTACGCATGGCCAGTGTTCCAGTCACACAAGGGTGGCCCTTTGGCCTCCTGGTCATCGCCACACTGGTGGCCTCCTGTCCACAAACAAGTGGGCCTGCAGACACGTGCTGTGTCCTGTATTAGGAACCGAGCAGGACACCGAGGATGGACAGGCTGTCCCAGTCCTCTAGGAGCGTGGGGGGGAGGGACTCGCACGTGACTGGCCAGCAACTTCCTACAGAATGAAGGACTCAGTAACGTGGTGGCTCTTGGTGCCCCGAAGCCGGGCTGGGGTCTGCAAAGAGGTGAGTCATGGTCAACAGGGCGCACCTGTCCCCGGAGCGCAGAAACGGAAAAAACGCACAACTGGCCCCGTCCCCAACCCTGCAAAGTCACTCCCTCCGCGGCCACGTCAGCGCATCACTCCCAGAGCCACTGCGGAGGCCGACGTCCGTCCGCGCCGGGGGCCGCAGCAGAGCCACCGGCCACCTCACCTGGGGCCGCTCCCCTTGCAGACGCCACCCAAAGCCAGTGCGGGGCGCGCGGGCCAGGCTCCGCCAAGTCTGATACTTTTGCTCAACACCCATCCATTCAGCTCTTGGCACCGATTCTGAAGCGGTTCCAGCAGGGCCCACGGCGGGCTCCAGAGCCCCAGGAGGGCTCTCGGCGTGAACAGCGGCCACTGCTGGGCGGGAGAGGCCTCAGGCGGGCCTGGGCGAGGCCTTCCGTGCGCAGAGCCGCCTGCTGACCCCTGAAAAGGGGGCTCCGGCATTTCATCGACCCCCACGCCCTTCTGCTGATGGGTGGACTGCGCAACCCAAGTTTCCCAGAGCGCGTGCCAGCAGCCCCTTCACCGAAAAGGCCTCCGCGCCGCCCTGCGCGCGTGTCTGGTTCCGACAACACGCGGCGGAACCAGGTGAGTCCCAGTGCGGACCCTCGGCCTCTCCTCGGGGAGCGGTGCCAGCCCATCCCTCCCGCACGCTCTCCGCGTCCGCGGCCACCCCAGGCCCCGCGGGGTCGCCTTACCTGCCTGGCTGTCCTTGGGCCTGCACTGCACCTCCTCCACACACTCGGCCGGGAACCACCCGATGTGGCCGCGGGCGCTGCCTTCCCAGAAGCCCCCTTCTCCGATGCTCAGAACTAGAGGAGGGAAGGAGGGGGTTAGCGGCAGAGGAGGGAACTGGCACGTGGGCACCAGGTTCTAGTCCATGCGCCACTGGCCACGCCTCCTCTGGCCATGGACGAGGGCATGGGGCTGTGTCCCTTGGAGAGGACAGTTCCGAGCAAGGACAGTTCCGAGGGTGTTGGCACCACACTCCCCATGTCCCCTCTGCCTGGAAGGCCTCAGGGACTGAATGCTGCATCTTCATACCGCGCACGACGCACCACGTGGCCACTGTCCCCGGGAGACGGGAGAGTGGTGACTGGGGGAGGGAGGGGACAGGCCACCTCCCAGGGGAGCAGGAAAGACGAGGTCCCATCTGCCCCTCCCAAGCTGGCTGGGGTGGGTCCACGGGTCAGGGTCCCCAGGGTCTTTTAAACCAGGCTGAGGGAAGAGAATTCGTGGCAGGAGACAGGAAAGCAATGGAGGCGGCGTGGAGAGCTGGCCCTTTGCTGTGCTGACTTGCTCAGAAAGAACCTATCGATCACTCGGGTCCTGGTGAGGAGCAGGGTTGCTGGTCCCCTCCGGGAAGGGGCGGTGGGACCAGCACGGTGGGAAGGCAGGCGCAGCCCCCCACCCGCACGGCGGGGCTCTCCCCACTGGGCCACGCGCTGGGCTGACTGCAGGGCCCCGGTGAGCAACCCCGGAGAGTAACGGGTTGATTCCAATCCCGGAGGCGCTAGCGTGGGCGGGTCACACCTGACTGAGGGGTGGGAGAGGGAGGGGGCAGGAGCCCACGTGCTCCCCAAGGGGCTGTCTGGACAAATGCCTGGGGTGTGTTTCCCTCCAGCCGTCACTTCAATCGCAAAGGCCAGATGAAGAAGTGGAGCCCCGAGTTGTGAGTCAACCCGGCAGAAAGCACTGGCGTCACCGGCGTCACCTGACACTGAAAGGACGTGACCTCAAGGAGAAGGATAAGCAACTGCCTAGCGGCCTGGGACCATCGTAACAGCCTGAAGGATTTCCTCCAAACCCCACACTGCCCAGCCGACCTGGCCGTACCCCACCACGTGCAACGGACTCAGACCTGAGGGGTCGCCTGAGGGCAACCTGCCGCCCCCGCCAGCGCCCCGTGCGGAGCCCCTTCCTTCCTGCGCAGCGGTGGGCAGGCCAGGCTGGTGGCTCGGAATGTGGGGCAGGATGAGGTGCTAACTGTGCTCCCTCTTCTCCACGTGGTGCCCGGGGGAGCTTACGCTCTGTGCCTCAGTGTCCTCATTTGTCGGAGCAGCACAGCCCGCGGCGGCTCAGAGATCCGGTGCACGGCACCCGGACGCAGTGTGGAGCCCGTCCCTGCTCAGCCGGTTCCTCCCGAGTCCCCCACCCGAGACGGCCCGCCGGCTCCTCGCCTCGTCAGTGGGACGGGGGGCAGCCTGGTGCACGCTGGACTGAGGGGAGGCGGCTGGGGAGGGGCCCCTACCTTGGCTTGGGCCTGAACTAGGTTGAGCCCACACAGCAGGGGCCCAGGGGAAAGGGGGTCTCAGTGGCCTGAAGCCCCAGGCAATGGGCCAGATGTGGGCAGCTGAGGGGAAGGAGCCAGAGGGGGCTGGGAAGCGCCGCCTCCCCACACCTCCGATGAACCCCAGAAAACACGCACGGAATAGACACCAAGGGCGAGACCCAAGCCCGCCCGGAGTGGGTCACCGGCCCAAGTCACCAGCCAGAGCAAAACAGGAAAGTGACAGAAGCCGGAATCTGCTCCCCCTGACCCTCCTGAGACTCCGGACGCCACAGAGTCGCAGCCTCGAGGGCAGCCGGCCTCGGGGCGACCCTGGGGGCAGATGGGGGTGAGAAGCGGTGATGCAGCAGCGCAGTGACACAAAACAGCACGTGCCACCAGGAGCGAAAACCCTCAACAGAGCCGTAGGGAGTCTCGGCAAATAAAGAGAAACGACTGAAGATACACATGGAGTCGCTGGGGTTGAAACATGCTATTTCTGCAGTGAAAACGTTCACCAGCGGGGCTCAACAGCTCACGGGAGAGTTCAGAGGGACGCGTGAGTGAGGGTGAACGCAGATCAAGAGGAACGATTCAAGGTGAAGGAAAAGGTGGAAGGAAAATGCGGAGTCCCGGGGAGACGTGCTGAGGCCGCCAGATGGTCAGAGGCACCTGCCACTGGACGAGAAGGAGTTGGAGGGAGCAGGGCTCCTCCGTCCCGGAAACCGGTCAACCTGCTGCAGCTGCCCTGGTCAGCATGAGGTAGTGGGGTGGGGCTGGGTTCATTCAGGGCTCGGGCCACACAGAGGCCCTCTGGGGGTCCTGCCTCCCATCTGTGCGTTCTCGTTCTACCTGGTGGGTGCAGCTGCTCCTGCGTGGCCCGTGGCCCGTGGCCACAGCGGGCCCAGCTCCTGCCTCCCGTAGCCTTCAGCGCCACAGGCCTTGACTGCAGCCACGGCCAACGCCCCGCCCCTCACGAGGGCCTCACGTGCCTGATCTCCCTGCTCAGAAACCGTCTCACTGGCTCCCCTCCGCCCTGGAAACACAGCCTCGCTCCGTGGCACGTGGCACACGTGGTTGCCCTCAGAATGCCTTTCAGCAACACTTCCAGGGCTTCTAACTTAGGATTCCCTTCCCTCCCACCTGGTGGACCCCTCCTTGATCCCTGCAGGCCTCCAGTCCAGGGTGGGGGCTCCTGTGGACCGCCCACCTAGACGCCCCTCCCGTCGTGCCTGACAAGACGTGCCGGCTCCGACCAGCGCCAGGGCCTGTGCCCACGCCACTTCTCTGCCAGGCCCTGGGGTCTCCTGGCACCAGAGCCCTTGCTGTCCCTCCCCTTCGCTCTCCCAGACGGGACCTGCCCTCGCCCATAAGCAGAGACCAGCTGTGGACACTGACCTTTGACCCTGTCGCCCCGGTGCAGGGGGATCTCTCCCTCGACCTGCGGCTGGTAGGGCTTGATGACCACGAAGAGCCGCCCGGGCACCGCGCTGTACAGCTTCCGCTTGGGCCCCAGGTGCTGGGCGCTGCAGAGCGCGTCCTTGTTGGCACCGGGCGGGAAAGCCAGCCTGCAGGGAGGGGCAGAGAGAGAGGGTCACGGCCAGGACCGTGGAGGCCACGTGCCGGGGTGGGTGGGGCTGCGGCCCCCTGTGCGCGGAGAAGCCAGAGGCACTTGACCTCTGCTTGAACTCCGAAGCAGGAGCCATAACCCCCTCCCAAGCCGGTGCCCCCGATGGACGCTTGTTTGATGCGAGGGGTCCAGCCATCCTGATTTTGCAAAAGCCCATCAAGAGTTGTTCTGAACCTGATGAGAGCCAGTTACCCCCTGGGAAGCTGGGAGGGGTCTTGAGGGGACCCCACTCCTCTACACTCGGGGTGCGGGGTTGGGGGTGGGAGACAGGGCAAGTGGACGCAGCTATATGCAGCCACACCCAGCCTCACCCAGCCTCCGCTGGTTCTCAGGGGTGCAGGCCACCATGCTGGCAGGCGCCACCAGAGGGCGCCCCTCAGGGAGGTGTGGGCAGACCTGCCCCTGGGGCGGAGTGCAGAGACATTACAGGTGCCCAGTTACTAAGGCCTCTGGACGGCTGCTCTCTTCTGCCCTGCACTCAGGTCAACTGGCTGTCGGACTCAGGTCCGGCCCTATGAGGGAGGTGACGCCGACCACGGCACAGCCCGGGCTGGGGAGGGTGATGGTCAGGGGGTGGGGCTCTGGCCACTTCAGCTTCCCTCCTCCAAGGCTGCACCTGAGGGCCCTGAGGGGACTGAGGGGCTATCACTTCCTGCCTGAGGTTTCTGGCCTCAGGTCGGTGCTGGGACACCCTGCCGGGGTAAGGGTGCCAGGTGGCCAAGCTGAGCAGCGTCACCCGGACAGTGGCACCCAGCAACCTCCTGCGCTGGCCCCACAGGGGCCAGAGGGTCCTTCCACAGTGCCCCTGATGATCAGGACAGCAAAGACAGCAAACACTTCTGCGGGCCTGCCTGGGTCTCAGCGTGAATGGGTATTAAGTTAGACAGAACCTCCGCCACACGCTGACTTCTCTCTATGTACGAGGAAACTGAGGCACAGAGCGGGACACACACACGTGCATAGAGCACAATGCATGCGTATCCACACAGGAACATGTGTGTCCACGCACAGTGCATGCACACGTGTGCATATCACATACATGCACACACGTGTACGCAGTGCATGGAAACATGCATAAAACACGGGTGGACACACAGCCCGTCAGGTGCCCGGCTGCTGTTCTCTACCCTCGATGTTGTCTGCAAGTCCCCAGCCACAGGGCCATCGGGTTCTTGTTAGGATTCGTTCTGGAGGGCCGGGCACAGCCTCCGGAAATCACAGTCATCACTCTCGCCAAGGGAGCCAAGTGGAATTTGCGGCCTTGGGGGACCCTTTCACTGCGCCTTCAACTCTCCGCAGCACCTGGGACTTGTCCCTGGGGGTGCGTCAGAGCGACACTGCCGCCCGCAGCGGGCACTGGGTCTCACCGGTCAGGGAACGAGCGGGGGGCTGGGGGTGCCTGCTAAGAACGCCCTGCTGTGGGCTTGGGGTGCCGGCGCCCAGGGAGCCGGCTGAGCGGGCGACAGGCTCCCGCGGCCACTACTGCCCAGGGTCGCAGTGACCCCAACCCCATGAAGCACTGAGCCCCCACCCGGCCCCCTGCCTGCAGATCGCCCTCCCTGGGTCCCCCATCCCCGCTGCAGCGGGTAGGAGGCAGGAACCGTTGCCATTGGCAGGGGGTGGGGAGCCCAGGAGGACAGGCCAGAGCGGCGGGGAATCGGCCCCAGGCACTGAGTGCCAGGCGGGCGGCCAACCTCACCAGAAACGCGGGCCAGGCGGGCACTGCGGGAGAGACGGGGCGCAATGGGCGCAATGGGCGGACACCCTCACGGGCCGCAGCTACGCTCAGGAGCCTGGGTCCGTTCTGCCCTGGCCCCACCCCGGCCTGCTCTGGAAAAGGGACACGAATGGACTCCAGCCACCGAGGGCCCCTCCAGAGTCAGGCCGGGTAGGGCGGCTGGCAGAACTCGGGTTTGAAGGGCTCTCCCCGCGCAGGATAGAAGGAAACAGGCCGTGCGCTGCACGCCGGGCAGCCCCGTGCCGGTGCCCCCGCCGGCGGCTCCTTACCCCACGGGCCAGGGCTGCTGGAGCCTCTGGCCGTCCTCGCCGGCGCCGCCGAGCCTGTTGAGGGACGGGGACCGGCTGCGGGGCCCCGGGACGTAGCTGCCGAGGGTCCTGGAGGCCCCATCGGGCGGGCTGGGCGTCAGCTGCAGCAGCTGGGGCGAGAGGCTGCGGTGGGGGGCGGCGGAGCACACGGCCCAGTTCGGGGCGCCGGCGTTGAGGTTGTTGTCGCTGTTGGAGCGCAGCAGGACCCGGGGGGCGGCCAGCGTGTTGGGGGCGCGCCGCCTGCGGTTGGAGTACGCGGGGGCCTCCCGGAAGGGCACTGGGGCGGAGAGAGGGGGGGAGGCGGTGAGGGCACGTGGCACGGCCGGCGCTGGCGGGGCCGCCTGGGAGCGCGTGTGAGGCCCCTCGGGCTCCCGCCAGGCTCAGGAGTCACCGCGACACAGAAGCACAGACGGGCCAAGGCTGAGCGTACACGTGCGTCGCACAGAAGCTCTGGCGGATGCCTGAGATGGAAGGGACGGGGGGGCTCCGGCTTCCATCTGGGCCAGCGTCCCAGAGACACGGGTGAGGACGGCCGCCCATATCACAGCGTGGTCGGGACGTGGAGACAGACACAGCGTCCCTCCTCGCCACGCCTGAGCCCCGGGTGTGGGCTGACGGGTGTCCCCTCAGCGCTGGTCCCTCAGCGTGTGGCCGCATTTAGAGGCAGGGTCTTAGCAGAGGCGATGAAAATAAAATTAGGTCCCTAGGGTGGGCCCTGGTCCAATGGGAGAGGAAATTCAGAGACTCGCACAGAGGGGCGACCATGTGGGGACACAGGGAGAGGATACCGTCCTCAGGGGCACCAGCCCTGGGACACCCGGGACTCGGACTCCAGCCTCCAGGACAGGGATCATGAGCGTCTGTGGTTTAACCCTCCGCGTCTGTGGGACTTTGACACAGTGGCCCCAGGACACTGACACAGACCTCAGATCGACAGGGGTGGGACCAGCCAGCTTCAACCCCAGCACCTTCCTTTCCCCACCATCAGCCGGAACCCAGCGCGAGAGGCAGGAGGGCCCTCAGCTCACTAAGTTCCAGCCCTGCCTGTGCAGGGCGTGGATCGGGGACCGTCACTGCCCCCAGGGACCAGGAAGGCCGGCCCTGCAGCCATCAGGGCTGCTCCCGGGGCAGGAGAGGAAATGGAAAGGGTCCTTCCCAGGAAGGAGCATCAGAAGGAAAGCAACTGTATGGGCTGAGGCGACAGTGAGATGCCCGTGACACTGGGCTGCCAAGGGCACGGCTCCCCAGGCCACGTGGCCCACACCCCAGGCCAGGGCCGCCCTCCCGGCTGGACGTGGGGACCTCGGCCTGTGGGGAAGACGGCGCAGACTCCGGCAACCTCCTGCCCACCGCCAGGCAGGCTGCGGGGCACCTGTCTGTGGGAGCCGCGGACGGCGGCACCTTCCCGGAGCCTGCGTGACATCGACCCCTGCTGCCCAGACACCCATGCTGGACCCAGAGCTCCCAGGGGACCGAGGCGGCTACCACCCCCGGGGAAGCTACACAGCCCTGGCAGGGGGATTCCTGAGGACGCACACTCAGGATTCACGTTCTGGGCCAGCACGGCTGGTGGGAGCTGGGAAATGACATGGGGGTGGGGTGGGGTGCCACATCCTCCCCAGCCAGGCAGCAGCGTGCTCACTCCTGCCACATCCTCTGAGAAGCCTTCCCGCCGGGCGGCACGCACCCCCCAGCGGCGACCACGTCTGCTCCCGACTCCCCGAGGCTGAGCACCAGCCGGCCGGGCGGGACGGGGACCAGGCAGCTCCTCTGGGCACCCGTGTCCCGGGCCAACCAGCCAGGGCCATTCCCACCTGCTAGAAAACCCCGTTTTGAGAGAAAGTCTGTGTTTTGCTCTCACAAGGGAGAGTCACGTACATGGGTGTCGCCTCTGGGGGCAGACAGAGTCCAGAGGGGCTTCGGGAGGACCGAGGGGCAACCGTTCGGGTCGGAAAGTGCACCTGCCGGGCACGGGGCTGGGGACCCCAAAGGCCGTCTACTCAGGCTGAGGATTCCGCGACCTCAGCTCAGAGATCGCCGGCGGCAGACCAGGTCTCAGCTCCGGCAGACCCCGGCCAGAGCCGCCAGCATCCTGAAGCTTCCCCCCGGTGCCCCACCCCGAGAGGCCGGGGCTCACGCCCACCGGGGGGAGGGGACCCCCCAGCCCGGGCGATGCCTGCAGTCCCTGGCCCCTGGACAACACGGTCAGCTCTGCTTTCTCACCGGGGGACCCAGGCCAGTGCTAATGCCCTGGACAGAAAGCGATGGGATTTGGGGGGGCCCTGCCATGGCTGAGACGCACCCAGAAGGGAAGACACATCCTCGAAAAAGCAGACAGACACAGAGAAAAGCTCGCACCGCCCTTCGCAACGAAAATTTCCACGCTACCCGTGGGTGACCAAAGTCGGAGTCCCAGACCTTGGGTCTGCGTGGTACTGTAAGAAACCAGCCCCGACGAAGGCTGCTCTCATGTGAATTCCTGGGGACCAGGCCGCAGGGCCTTCGGAGTGGGGCTGGCAGAGCCGTGGGGACCCCCGTGGGGCGGCCGCAGAAGTTTCGGGGGGACAGCCACAAGAGGCTGCCACATCCCCTCTGCCGGGAGCCCCCGTGACTTCCTCCACCCGGGCCCCACACATGACGCTCGGGGGGCCCCGCTGATGGAGATCCCTCAACCAGCAAGGTTCAGCTTGAGCCAGTTTTCCGAGCGATGGAATCGGAAACTGCTTCTCGGAGCTGATTTCTCGGCCTGGGCCGGGTGGCACCTTCCAGTCCCTCTCGAGTCCCACCTTCATGACGCCCAAGGGAGCCCTCCAGGCTCTGTGCGTGTGCGTGTGTGTGTGAGAGAGAAAAGGGTTAAAAATAACTCTTTTCCTGCCTGAAAGTGATTAATTCCACCCAACTGCTTCCTTTCTTTCAGGCAATCTGCAAACTAACTCCAAGTGGGTGGGTGTTTCCTTTGCTGCCTTCCGTGCCCTGATTTGCACATTTCGTCCACCATGAAAACTACACGAAGTGTGACAACACCCGTGTGCCCGTCTCAAGTCTGCGGGGAGGCGCCTCGCACGCGCCCCACGCCCGGCACCGGGGACGTCCCGGCCCCCACCCGGCTCGGTCCCCCCGGTCGCCGGAGCTCCCCGCCTGCAGCTGGTGGACAGAACTTCCTTCGCTGTCCTGGGACTTTGTTCCCAGTGTGCCCTCTGGCGCGGTCCCCGTGGACGCACGTCCTGGACGCAGTTCTGCCGGGGACTGGACCGCAGGGACAGAAACGTTGCCGGGCGGCACCTTTAGGTGGGTTACAGCGCCGGAGGACGAGGAAGCACGGCTGCCAGGGCGACCCTGCCTCGCCTGCCGAAGGCACAGCCAGCAGCCTGGGAGGGGCAGCCCTCCCGCCCTCCCGGCCGCACCGGGTGCGGCGCTCAGCCACACGCGCGCACGGCGCTCCCTTACCTTCCTTCTTGGTGAAAGCATTTAACAAAGACTTCATTGTCCCTCTGGCTCCGGCAGCCGTCCACCGCTCATTATATAACCTTCTGGGGTGGGGGAAAGGAGAGGGGTGCTGCCCGGCCCCTCGGCACGGCCGCGGCGTGGACCCGGGGAGCGGCGGCGGACATCTGGGCACCGCACGCCTCCCCGCACCGCTGGGCGCGCCGGAGCCGGCGTGCCGGTGGCAGAGCCCACCCCATAGCCTGCCTGTCAGCTGGGAGCCGGCTGTGCGTGGACCGGGGTGCGCTCAAGCCCCGCTGCCTCTCCCCGCGCCCGTCATGTGAGCAGCTACTCTGCCTCTGTGGCCCGCGCACGGGCGGGGTGAGCGGGAGCGCGGCGGCCTGGGCCGGCCTCCGGGACCCGCGGGAGGCATCTGCCAGCGGAGAGGCGGAGGACCCCGGGACCCCCGGGGGCTCAGGCGGCGTCTGCTCCCACGAGCCGGGGGCTCCACGGAACCCGGGGCGCGTTCCTGGGTGTACGTGTCGAGAGCGAGCCAAGTTTCCTGGAACGCTGCCTGTGGCGGGTCGGGAGGCTACACCGTGCCCGTGGCGGCCGCCCTCGCCGGCATTCCGGGATTTCTGCTCTTGACCCAGATTCCGTGTGCAGGAACCCGGCGCGGGAGCCCGTTCTGGCTCTCCCGCCGCCACAACCCCCCTCTCCTAAAGGGAGATGTGACAATTAGGCGGACGGCGGGCCCGGTGCCAGCAGCCGCTCCAAAGAGCGTCTGGAGTCACCTTGGACAGCCCTGGAGCCTTTCCACCCGGCAGAGGCCAGGCCAGGCCAGGCCAGGGGACCGTGGGAAAGTTCTTTGCACAAAACACACACAGGAGGGCCGGACTCCGGGGGCCCCTGGCAGGTGGACAGGCCACTGCCTGGACGGTCCCTGGGGCCCCAGGGACTGGGCTCTGTCCCCTGTGGCAGCGGCCGCTGGGCTGCAATTAAGTGTGCGGTTTTCCTGTTGCTAAGACAACTGCTTCCCAAATTAAAAAGGGAGACAGAAAGATGAGGCAAGATGCGGGGAAAAAAAAGCAACAGGAACACGTGAGTCCAGGTCCACGTGGGTGACACACGGTGGCGATAGGAATGGCAGCCCGGAAGGCGACAGGACACCCTGGCGGCGTCTCCGTGCGGTGAGAAGGAAGCCACCGCGGACGCACCAGTGTTAGCTGCGCTCATGGGCGCTGTGCCGGCCACGGCCTGGCTGGGACCACGGGCCACGGTGCTGGCGAGCCCAGGGAGCTCCTGGAGGAGTGGGCCTTGGCCACGGGAGCCCCAGGAAGGCGCCAGAGCTCGGGCAACCCATGGGGGAATGGGGGTTGGGTGATGCTCCCCGTCTTTGGTCTGCGGCCGCCGCCTTTGCTGTGAGCAGGGGACTGGGCAGCAAGTGCCATCAGGGTGGACAGGGCTGGGTAGGAGCAGAGTTGGACACACGGGGACCTTTCCGGGAGGAGGCCCTGTAGCCAGGAACCGGGCACCGGCAGAAGGGCAGGCCTGGCCTCCCATCCCCCCGCACCCCCACATTCCGGGTCTCACGGCATCTGCGGACGGCAGGGGCTGTGCAGGCCCGGGGACCCAGCGACGAACACGGCGGAAGGATCCCTGCCCAGTTCCCGCCTCGGGCAACAGCACAGGGGGTGGTGGAGACCCCACGGTGGGCCCAGGAGGATCTGAAGAACCCTGTTCCAGACACCTTCTCCTCCTTTCATGAGCAGACAACTTTTCCAACCTGTGCTTCTAGGAAGCTGAGTAAAAACGTCACAGAAGGCCTGGCAGACCCACGTGCAGGCCTAATTGTGTGACCACAGATCCCCCATCATGGGAGGCGGGCCATTCCCCACCCCACCCGCCGTGCGCGTCCAGGGTTCCTCAGCAGCAGCAGGCACGCTCTCCTGGGTTGCTCCCAGCAACGGGGGGCTCACCACCCGACACAGCAGTTCTCACTAGTAGACCTGGGCTAAGACAACTGCTTCTGGGCCCACAGGTACCATTCCACTCACACAAGCATCATGTCTGCACCCGCCACGCACCCTTCTGAAGGACGAACATGGCATCAAAAGCTCAGACCTGACTCCGGGCACCTTCGCCCCCCCAAACCGCAGACCCAGGGTCGTTCCGAGTGGCCCTGGAGCGTGGGGGGCAGAGGCGGGCCTGGGCCTGCCGTTGGCCCCTCCCTGACACCCCGTCCTGCACCACCTGGAAGCAGCTCACACCGAGTCCGCCCCCGGGGATGAGCAGGTTAGGACGACAGCCCCACAGAGTAAACGAAGACAGACAGACAAACAGGGAAGATGGAATTAAAAACCCGATGTGTCCCTCAGGCTCCCAGCCATCTTCCCCTCTGGGTCCTTCACCCAGGATGGGTCTCCACCCATGGGGACCAGCACATTCCCGCGACATGCCAGCCAGCTCCCGCGACCTGCAGCTGTGCCGTGTGCTCGTGACGGGCCCACAGCCGGGGCTTGGAGGTGCCCGGGGCCCAGGTGCCAGAAATGGCCGGGCCTCCCTTCCATCAGCTCCTAGACCCCTTGTCCCTACACGGGGACCTTCGAGGAGGACGCACGTGACCCTGGCGAGGGGTCAGGACAGGGGAACTTCTGGGTCCGTGCTGGGTGGGGGTGAGGTAGTTGGCAGGGAGTGGGACTCAATGGCCATGGGCAACCTGCCCACCTGCTCACTCGCCGACACCTCCCACCCCCTCCTGCAGGCACGCGGCGTCCGAAAGGCCGCAGAGCAAGAGGAAAGATTCGGTGGGGGCCCCCAAATCAGATGCCTGCCGGGAAGAGGGTCACCCCTAAATCAAACCCACACCGTCAGCCTCCTCGCCTGTGCCCAACCCCAGGGCTGGCACCTTGGTAACAAATACGGACCAACCAACGTGTAAGTAAATAATGCAGATGCTGCACGGAGGAACCGGCCTGCCTTGCGGGGACCCACCCCGCTCTTTGCCTCCTCTTTTGACAACTGCCTGACAACAGGCTGAAAATAATTTCATGTCTTGTACAAAAAAAGGCTCTTTGCACGTCAGAACATTTCAAGCCTCTCAAGTCCTGGCGGGGAGGGAGCGCCAGGTGCTGCTAACAGGCCTCCCTTCCGCCAGTGGGGTGCCACTTAGGGGCGCAGGAGCATCGCCGGCTACCTGTCCACCACGGGCCCACTGTCCGCACGGCGCCTGTGTGCGGACTGACGTGCGTGGGAGCCCTCCAGATGGGCTCCAGAACCCGAGCCCTCAGGTTCCCTGTCTCTGAGGTGGAGGCCCCCTGAGCTCATGTTTGAAGCACAAAGGGGTGGGGTGGTGACCTTTCGGGTCCCGTCCCCACCCTGCCACCTCCCAGCTCCGCGACCCCGGGAAAGTCACACCATGGCTCTGCGACTATTTACCGCTCTGTCCAGCGGGGATTCAACCTGCAACTGTGCCTGGATTTCCTTGTTAGCCATTGCTAAGTAGGACATTCAACAAAACACCCTGAGAGTGGTAGTAAGGCAATCTCCCCACCCCACCCTGGCCCCTGGCCTGCAACAAACTCTCCCCGGTCCCTCGGAATGCATTGCCGTGATCTTTGCTAGTTCGCTTCCTCCAGGAAGTCTCCCTGACTGACCTGGTCATTGGAGAGGCCCCTCGGAGGGACCCCATGGCCGCAGTCTGGCCTCAGGACATTCCCTGGTTCCAGGAGACCTCCAGCTCTTTGGAGGGGGTTCAATGCCCCCCAGCACCCTAGAAACCCAGGGTGTTCCTTGAAGCTCTGGTGTAAGTGCCTGGTCCCTGCCCGGAATCACAGTGCAGGGACCCTGATTCAGCCCTGAGACTGTGGCCCCAGGCGACTGAGGGTCTGGGGACCCACCAGCCAGGGAAGGGGCATCCCAGGTTGGCCTTGTGGGCGGACAGGGAGTCTACTGAACAGCCAGCATTGGGTGGGCATTCTGAGCCTCAGTTTCCCCCATGGGAGCTCCAGGGGTCCTCAGTCCTTTGGCTCTCTGAAGGTCAACCCCAGGGGTGGCTGGTGCTGTCATTAAGCCACAGCACTGTCACCTGCGGCCTGAAGCCAGCTCACTTCCCTGTCCCGTTACTGCCACCTCCCCTGATTTCTGCCCAGGGCCCTGCACACCCTGTAGGGTCAAGCTGCCTGGTTGGGCCTTGGGGCAGGGCCAGGTGGGGCAGGACCCCTGGCTGGCCACACAGGTCCCAGGCCGGGTCCTCTGGGCCCTTGTACACTGCGTAACACCCCAATCTTTAGGGCATTCCTTTCCTGCATCAGCAGGACGGAGTGGACACTGGCTGCCCCCCAGACGCCGGCTGAGAGCTGACGAGGTGGGCTCAGGCAGGAATGTCTGCAAGACCCTGAAACCCCTGCTGGAGGGCGTCTCCCTTCTCCTTTCAGGGCTTGGGGGTGAACTCGCGCCCCACCTGGATTGTGGGAGGAGAGAGGGGCCAGCCGGCCAGGGCGAATGACGGGGCCTGGATTGAGCTCTGTCCCGCTGACCCCTTCCCGCCCACAGCCCACCTTGCCGCCTGTCCAGGGAGCTGCGGACCACGGCCATTTCAGTATTAGTAGGCACCGCATCTCCTCGCAATAACTGTTCAATGAATCATGCTTTTATAAATAACGCAGGATATAAAAAGGCGTCTCAGCGCCAATGCGGGGTTATCTGTGAGCAGAGCCGTGGGCGTCCGCCGCGTGCATGACCTGCTGTCCATGCCGCCCTGCCTGTGAGCGCTGCTCCAGGGGACCCGGGGCCTCATGCAGGAGCAGGCCGGGGCACCTGGGTTTGCACCCACGTGAAGGGCGTTAGATCCGGGCAGCACACTATGCACATACGTGAAAGGCAGTGGAGTTCCCGGCTGAGTGGAAAGCCCTTCCCATGGAGGACCGGAAGGGAGAGACCCCAGTTGGGGCCCACGGGCGGGACCGGGCACTTCTACTATCCTTGCTGGTTCCCAGGGGGCCACCCCCGTTGCTCTGTCCTCAGGGACCCTCATCTGGATGCCGCCTGGGACTTGACTGCAGATGCCAGGTCACACACACGGAGAACCACGGCAGCCACGGGACACCACGTGGCCAAGGACACACCCAGAAGCTGACTGCCCACGGAGTGAGCCACTGAAAGGTGGCCTGAGACAGAGGGACATGTTTCCCCGGACCCCCATGTTGAACCCTGACTCCAGCGGGGTGAGGTGAGAAGGTGGGCCCCTGGGGGTGATCCGATCACAGAAGGGACGCCTGCCTGATGGGATGGGTGCTCTTGTAGGTGGCCTGGGAGGTGGCCCCTGTCCCTGTTCTGTGTGAGGACGTGCAGGAAGGTGCCCGTCCATAGGTCCCAGGCTCCACAGGGCCTGGGTCTCAGGAACTGCATGGGGCCAGAGAGCGTTCACACCCTTTCCATCTATTGTCCAACACGAGAGCCAACACGAAGGGGGAGCGCAAACATCTGGGTTTTCCGTGGTCGGCTTCGCTGAGCTGCATTGTCCTGTGATGGCGGGTCACGTTCTCCCGCTTCTTCACACGTCTGGGAGTTTTCGATTCTGTACCAGCCACTTTCTTTGATACGCTGTAGGAACCCCAGATTCTGTCGTCTTCCCCTGAGTGTTGAGCTTTTCTAGCCTGTATAGAATGACCAGTAAAACACCGTCCTGGGAAGGTGTGGCTTTGGGCTTGCATGGGGGTGGGGGTGGGAACCGCTGAGGGTTCGGTCCTCGGATGAGGTCCTGACTTCGGGGCCCTCCTGGATCTCCAGCGGGAAACCCCACGTTTGCCCAGCACCTCCAGCCTAGCAGGGCGCAGCCTGATGTTGTGGGGGGGTGGGGGTCGCAGACCCTGGGGAGGTTCGGTTACCACACAAGGATCCAACCTTGACACACCTCCGCCCCCCTCCCCTCCCCCGAAGGCTGGACACGAGGGCAGGTGCCAGCGATGCCCCCACCTCTCCGGTCAAGGTGTCCGCCGGAGAAAACCTATCCAGGTGCCAGGGCGTCAGGAACACGAGCTCCTGAGCCTGCGTGGGCACCAGCCGGGCCCACCCCGCCCGGCGCACTGCCTCGTTAGCAGATCCTAACGCGGACCTGTATTCTGGGAACTAATTAAGCCTTGGTGACGGATTTGACCTTCATGTGACTTCCTTCCAGGGCCAAGCTGCAGCAGCATTTTCATCAGACACCCGCTTCAGGAAACCCCAAACCCGGGACGAACCCAAGGAGGCGGGCAGCACACCAGGACAGCGTGTTGCCGTGTGTCCCCCGAGGCCTCGGGGGAGGACCCTATGGCTCCGGGGTCAGGGGCTCACGCCTGCTCGGAAGTGGCCCAGGGTGAAGAAGGGCTGCACCACCTCCATCCTCCTCCTCGGCTCGGACCATCGGGCCCCAGGAGCCCTTCCCCAGGGACCCCTGGGAGGGCCCGCTGGCTCGCCCCGCACGCGGCCGGCCGTGCGCCCGTCTCTGGCCGGGGAGAACCTTCCAGCGGCCGGCCATGCGCCCGTCTCTGGCCGGGGAGAACCTTCCAGCACCGTCGTCCGGGCCGGGGGAGCCTGCCCGGCACGGTTCAGCTCATTAATACTTCGCCTGAAACAGCGCAACACGCCCCACTTTCCTAACGGGGTCAGCAGGCCGCACCCTTGGGTAAGACTCAAGCGGTTCGGTGGCGTTTTCCCAGAGCCGGGGCACGAGAATTCCTCTCCCGAAACGCCGCCCGACTCCCACCGCCCCCGTTGGCAAGAGGCAGTGCGTTTCCAGGGGCTCGGACGGCAGCGCCGGGGGTGACGTGGCTCCACTTGCGCCTCCCGCCCTGTAAAGGTCTGTCCCCCAGGCCACCGCGTTTTTGGCTCGTCCCCCTTCCGGAATGTTTAGTCCACGAGCCACGGTGCCTGTGACACGTTCCGTGGGCCGGGCTGAGGTGGCTTTTGGCGTTTCTCACCTAGGAACGGCAGTGCGGCCACCACCCCCGCCCCCACCCGCCTGCGTCCCCCGCGTCCTCTGTGTCCCCTGCGCGGGCCACGGGCCGGGGTGGAATAGCCAGCCCCAGAGCCCGCCCGTTTCCATGGCTCCGGAGACAGGCCAAGGCAGCCCCATTTCCTCCTAAAGGAAAACAGCTCCCTTCTGGAGTGAGAAGGAAGGAAAATGCGTTTGCACCACACTTCGGAAAGAAGACAGCCGCGGGCTGAGGGCATCTGCCCACTGGGGTGGCAACCAGGGCACAGACTTGCACCCCGAAGGGCTCCTGGGAACAGGCGCGGACACGTGGGTGCTCTGGACCTCCAAGGGGGCCCAGGATGCCCGTCACAGAGCTGCGTGAGCCCCAGCGAAGGGGCCGGCCGGCTCCACGCCAGCACCCGGGCGGGAGGGTCCTGGAAGCTAGTGGCACAGGCCTTGAGCCCAGGTGCTGAGGACACAGGGGGGCCTCCAAGCCACCCGTCAAGACGGCGCCCAGGGGCCTGAGGCTGACGGTAGGGCAGCAGCGCCCAGAAGAACAGGATGTCAGCGAGGAAGAGAGAGGAGCCCAGCAAAACTGAGAAGCAAATGGGTGTCCCCGGTGAATCAATAGCCCGTGTGAAGATGGGGAGACGGGAAGAGGGAGCAAACCGTGGGAGGGGCAGCACCCTGCCATCATCACCTGCAGCACAGGCCAAAAACAGACCCCCCGCCCCAGGGGTGGGGCTGGATGCCCCTCAGCGCTGGCACAAAAACATCCCTCGCCAGGTCCCCGCTACAAGGAGTGGCACTGCCTTCCCGTGATAGGACGGAGGCAGCTTCGGCACAGAGAGGTTCGGTAACTCGCCCCAGGCCACACAGCAGGGATGCAGGCGGAGGCCATGGAGCCTGTGGTCTAATTTAAACCAGGACAGTCTCCCGCCACCGGGGGACCTGCCCCCATGGGTGCTGTCAGCCCACACGGGGAGCCCTGGGGGTGGACGGACCCTGGCACAAGGCTGTGATAAATACACGTGTTATTTAGGAATTTTTCTGTGTTCAGAGAGGACCGCTCACCAGGGTCCCCTCCTCTGCTCTGAGGGGGATGTGCCTCAGCTGGGTGTGTGGGACCCACAAACAAGGCACCTGAGCCCTGTTTTATGAATGCAGGAGGCAGGCCCACCCAGGAGGAGGCCCCCTGCCTGATGCAGGGTGCTGTGAAGGCCCTGGGGAGACCGGGGCCCTGGACCTGCCGCACAGGGTGCCCACGGCAGGTCCCCTCCTGCCGACCTGGCGTGGCCCGCCCTCACCTCCACCAGCCAGCAGCACACCGTCCGTCCCGGAGTCTGGGGTAGGTGTTAACAGCACAGCCAACCCAGAACAGAGGGACGGGCTAGGCTTCTAGATCGCCCACCATGGCAGGGACTGTCCCCACCCCAGCAGGGACTGTCCCCACCCCAGCCAGGCTTAGGAAAGGGGACGGGACCCAGAATCCTGCCTGAGTTTTCTCTGCACTCAGGGCCCCACCAGGTGACCGGCCCCGAGGCCCCTGTTCCCAGTGAATTTAGCTCTGGGCTCATAACCTGGACTCATCGGCCATGCAAATGGGTCCACGGTCTACTCAGCTCAGCTCGGGGCACCCCCACCCATGGAACCCCTGGAACCCCCATCATGGCTTCAAGGGTGAGTCCGCCCAGGGAGGTGTGGACAGGACCGCGGGATGGGGCGACAGGTTGGGGGAACCAGCCAGCGTGGGGTGCGGCTTCTTGGGGGTGCTAGGTGGCCACGCATCCGTTCTCAGCTGCTGGGGAGAGTGGGGTCCACCGATGCTTCCTGCCCACCGAACAGGGGAGGCAGACTCCCCCGGGACATCTTTCCTCCCAGTCTCTTAGCTACGGCAGTATTATTGCTACTTCCTAAAAAAGAAGCCAGAACCCCAGATTTCTGCGCGCAATCTCCTGACTTTAAATGCCGGTGTCTAGTTACTATTTTATGAAAATGTGTCTTACAGTGTGGCATGAAGGATCAGCCTGTGAGCCGCCAGGAATTTGGGGGTGGGGGTTTGAACATGAGCCGGCTCCCCCCTCGCACACCAGCAGGAGAGCGAGAGCACCCCCGCCAGCCCCGGGCGCCCCGCCAGGCCCGGCAGTCATAAGGCGGTCCCCGTGTTGACTTCCTCCCAAAGCGAGTCCCACAGGATCCCAGGGACCCTGGAGGCAGATGGCGCAGAACAGAATCCACAACCCAGGCCGAGCAGCATCGGGGGGCTCCCCTGGCGCAGGCCTCGCCAGGCCCTCCGACGCCCCTTGGCTAAAGCAGCATGAGGGTCCGAGAAGGGGCAAGGCCGGTGGCATTTCCAGCAACGCAGCCACGGGGCTTGTGAGAGCCCACGGGCAACTCGGGCACGGCGAGGACAGGCCGAGGGGTGTGCTGGTCAGGGTGCCATCCGTTCAATCACGGTCCCCGCCAGGAACGCCAATAGGACTCAATTCCAGGGGCAGCTCAGGAGGGGAGCCAGTGGCCCGGGACGCTCCGGTCTCCGATCTGATGGCCCTGGCAGAGGGTTCAGGTGGAGCAAAGGCCCAGGAGGTCCGAGCCCCGTGCTCGGAGTCCCCGCCAGCCCCTGGGACAACTGTCTTCAGCTCCATCCGTTCCCAGGGACAGGAACTTAGGACTCCAGGAGTTGCCCAGAAGGACCCAAGGGGGGAGAGACTGAAGGGGGAGGCCCCTCAAAGCCAGCCCCTCAACGTAGCTCTGGGTAGGGGTCCCCAGGCCCAAGGGCACCGTCTGTCTGTAAAACAGGCACATTTGCCAGGCTCATAGCAGGTGACGTGCAGGGGGAACTGTGCCCCAAAGGTGAGCCTCACAGGGACTGTGGCTCTCCCAGGGGCTCTGAGAGGGAGGCAGGGCCAGCTGGGTAGAGACCGAGGAGAAATACCGACTCACTTTGGGTCCCTTAGCTCCAAACCTCAGACCCAAGCCAGAGCCGCGGAGTTTGAAAAGGAGAGATTTCCCTCTGGAAGAGTTATTCTCCCCATTAAAGGCCGAAGGGCGGGCTGGCGGGGCCCCGGCTGCTGTCCGTTCCCCCCTTTCTGTGCTCATGTCTTCTTCTGTAACAGAACCTGGCCCTTCGGCTGGGCCCCTGGCCACCCAGGAAGAAGGTGGCATCGCCCTTCTAGAAGAGAGCCGTGTGATAAAATCTTGGCCAAGGGGATGCAAGTGAAAGCCACGTTTCCCTTTATGAAAAGTGTCTTTGCGGCCCTGGCTGGCGGCACAGTGGATAAGGCGCCCCTTCGAACCCAAAGGTCGCTGGTTCGATTCCCAGCCAGGGCACATAACCAGGTTGCAAGCCGGGTCTCCAGCCATGTGCATAGCTGGAGGCAGGTGAAAAGCAACCATACATGGATGTCTCTCTCCCTCTCTGCCTCTCTCCCTTCCCCTCTCTCTAAACATAATAAAATATAATCTTAAAAAAGAAAAGGTGTCTTTGCAAGGAGGAGGCATGCCTCTCTTTTGCTCCTTTCTCCTTCCTGCTGATGAGGAGGAGGATGTGATGGGTGGAGCTGAAGCGGCCACCTTGAGCTATGAGGAGAATTGAGACCAAAGTGACACCTGGTGGGGCTGTGAGATAGAAGGAACTGAAACTCAAACACCATGGGTGTTTCCTGCCCCAGTGCAGGAACTCCAAGGTGGACTTTTTGGAAGGACAAACCTATTTAAAATTTGGAATGAACTGGTTATTCAAAGCCAACCTCACCATGACCACTGGAAGCTGGTGGCATTTGCTTCCTAATCAGGAAGGGGCAGCAGAGTCTCTGAGGGCAGAGCTCTGGCATTGGCCAGACAAAGGATAATCCCGGCCTCCCATGCAGTACTGAGTGGGTGCAAGGGTCAGAGCCCTCTGGGCCCCGATCTGGTGGAACAGATTCAAAGACAAATCATGAACATTAAAATGGGTGAGATTAATAAAAACCAGTGACCCACAGAAGTCTACCAGGCAGCCAGCGCCGGTTCCTACGCACCCCTGTTCCTTTCCAAAGCAGGACCCCACAGGCCTCCAGACATGGAGCTGGACTTTCTGGGGAGGGGGGTGCCGGGGTCCCCGTACCTACCACAGGCCTGGTGTGAGGAACATCACTTCCCAAGGGAGACCGCGTGCTGCAGGGCATGTCCGTCACAGCCCAGCCCAGAGGCTCCGCCACCTCTGGACAGGGTGCACCATGGCCAATGCCACACGGGACGAGGGAGGGTGAGGGCAGGCGTGCAAAGTGAAGGGGGCACCCTGGGCCCGGACAGCATCTCTGGGTTCCTTATGGCCAGAGGGCCGCCACACGGCTGCCTCTTGGCAGACACGTCTCATCTGAAGGGCCCCTCCACCTGAGTGGGCTGCGTAGGGGTGACTTCTGGGCGTCTGCGTCCACTCCAGAGAGTGGTCACATTAAATACAGGCGTGATCTCCGCACTGCTGCCGGGGCAAAGGCTCACACGCCAGTGGCTTCAAGCCATGGGAATGGGCCCAGAGCAGAACTGAGGCTGGGTCCCCTCTGGGGGCTCCAGGAGACGACCCACCCAGCCTCCTTCAGCTTCAGGGGCTCCAACAAACCTGGCTGGGGGCCGCGCGCCTCCCACCACTGCCCCGGCCCCCTGGGCTCTCTCCCCGGGTCTGCGTCGCGGGCTCCTCCCTCTGTCCCTGCCTTCGGGGCCATCTACCAGGACGACCTAGTTTTTAACAGAACCAATTAAACCTGCCACGAGCTTCGTTCCAAATAAGGTCACACTCGGGTCTGGGTGAACATGAATTCGGTGGTGGGGGTGGGAGGGCGGAGACAGGACATGAATTTTGATGGGGGTGCGGAGGGGAGTCACACTGCTCAACCCAGGGGACTCTGCCGGGAAGGGGCCATCAGTGAGCAGTGAGGCTCCCGAGAGGGGCTGGGCGGTGTCCCTGCATCTGTGTGTTTGCCAGTCGCCTTGTGTGATTTCTAGAGACCAGGTGTTCCCTCTCCGTTCAGAAAAAACAAATAGTTTCGTTAAACAGAAAGCGATTCAACGTCCCGAAGGTCCTCGTTGACCATCAAGAGCAGAGCAGCGACCACCCCTGAGAATGCTGACGTACATCCTGGTGGGTCGGCCCAGGGCAAGGTGACAGCTTACGGTTCAAGGAAGCGTGGCCGGGTCATAGAGTCACCGCTGCCACCCTGATGAGACCCTGGCTGGCATGTGGGGTCAGCCCTGCACCTGAACCTGAGGGCAAGGAAAGGCCCTTCTGGAAAGGGGACACAGGTCCACCCTCTGCTGTCACCACAGGGAGGTCAGGCTGGAAAGCTCTGTCCTCCGTATGCGGACAGCTGAGGGGGAACCACTCATCTCATCTTCCTGCACACGGTCTCCTCCCTACCCTGGTGGCCCGGGGATAGCAGAGGCCACGCTGGGTTCCACTCAGGCTCTCGGACACCCACCAGACATGTTCTCACCCAGCCACCAGGTGGTCCGGGGCTGGCCCTGTGGTCCCAGAAACCCACCCGCCTCTGGGGACCATCCACCAAGAGGACAGCCACTCGGAGAACACCTCCGGTAAAGGTTCCTGCACATCAGTTCCCAGAGTGCTCCGAGGCCCCATAATTCTGCTGAAGGAGCAACAGTGGCACCGACAGCCGGTGATGACGACAAAGGTGCTACGTAGCTCGCACTCAGGGTCCCCTTGCGGGTCCCTGCTGGGCGGGTGGGCAGGGCACCAGGCAGACTGGAGTCATGGACAGCACCGCTCTCCTGTGACCCGTGCTTCCAGCACCTGTCCCGCCCCAATGTGCCGGGAGCTAAAATTAGGGGGGTCTCATCCCCACCTCTGCGTCGCCAAGGGGGACCGGAGCGCCACTCGGATGCACACGGAGTCTCCTGAACACCCTGCCATGCGACCCCTTCATGCACCCCTCAAAGACGGGCTCCCACGCTTGGAACCAAGCCCAGGCCCCTGACTGCGGGCCTGGGGGTCTGCGGGCCCAGCCTAACGCTCACATCTCTTCCCGGGGCGATGCACCCCCGTCCTGACCCCACCGCCTCCGGCTCCCCCAGGGCTCAGGGTACCCAAACCAGCTTCCTCCCCCCACTGGGTGCTGGCAACAGCGTTTCCAGGCGGTGCCTCCTGCACACTCTTCGGGCTGAGCCCCAACACCCAGTGTTCACCCAGCCCCGCCACTGCAACCCCCCGCTGGACAGCAGGCCGCCTCCTGCGCCTTTCGTGAGCCTTAGAGACCCGGGTCCAGGCTCCCCTGCTGCACGGGTCCCCCCATAGTCCTGCTAGAACGGGTCTCGCGGGCCTGACGCTTCGGACCCGCTGAGGCTGAGTGCGGAAGGGCTCGGGCGCCGACACGCGGGTCAAGGTGGGAACCCGGTCGGGGAGCTGGAGACGGGCCGGGAACGAGAGGCGAGCTGGCTCACCTCCGGCCCCCACCCGGCCCCACGTCAGGACGATGCCTCTCAAACGCTCCCTGAAAACCTTCGGTGGAAGGCAGGCTTTTCATATCAAAGTTGGTGTTTAAAAAAGACCCACGCCACCCTCGTCCCTTGAGACTGGACCGAGGTGGCCTCTGCAGCCCAGTGCCCTCCCGGCCGGGCCGCCAGCCCTTCCCGCAAGCACAGCACCCACGGTGCGCCAGGCGCGGGGGCCACAGCAGGGAGCTAGCCGGACCGGCTCCCTGTCCCTGGAATCAGATGACAGGCAGCACATGGACAGGTGCGGGTCGGACCCAGGTGCAGAAGGTCGGGGACAGCGGTGATCAGAAAGGACAAAGCGGCCGAGGAACAGATGCCGGCATCAGAGAGCCCGCAGGGGCCGGCCACACAGCGCCTCCGGGGCCGGATGGGGTCTGGAAGGGATGCTGAGCCCCTGGTGAGGGTGGTAAAGTTGGGGTGACATGATCTGATGTAGGGTGTTCCCCAGAAAACCTCTCCCAGCAGCCGGGTGCAGACTGAGCCCCATGGAAAAGAGAAGCAGAAAGCCCGGCTGAGAGGCCATGCGCTGGCCTGTGTGCAGAGTGACAGCCCCTGGGCCTGAGCAGGGACAGTGGAAATGACAGAAGTGGGGTGTAGAAGTCGGGTGTGCCGGGGCCTCTGCAGACTGGGCTGATGGTCCCACCTAGGGAACCAAACGGGAGCAGCATATGGTTTCCGGCCGGGACGCTGGGTCGGTCACCTGGGGTGGGGAGCTCGGTGCTGGGGGTGCCGCAGCTGGGGAGGCCCCTGGGCCCCGGGGGGTTGCTGGACACAGGGACTAGTCTTTCCAGACCTGGGACAATACAGCAGGGCCGGCTCCAAGGGAGCTGCTCAGCCCACAAAGAGGGACACCGTGCTGACTCTCGGGGCGCTGGCCTCACCAGCCCATGATCACAGCTCAGGTGGACGCCCGCCCACCAAGCCTGGGGCACAGGGCCACGGCTGCCCCTCCAGAGTCCCAGGAGGAGGGGACAGCTAATTAGATGGAGGGGCCACACACACCAGGGACACACGCAGCAGGGAAAAGCGAGGACATCTTAGGGCCGGACTCTGGAAGAGAGCAGCCTGGGGTCAGCAGCCTGCTGGGTGCACTCCACTGGGAACTCAGTCCTGTCCCAGCCTCAGCTGATGCGAGCCCCCGCCTGGAGGGGATGCTACCTGCCCAGTGCCCAGGCATGTGTCTGGCCTCAGGCCTGGAGGTCCTGATGAGTCCTGAGGGTCTTCTGCATGGGCCCTTTGGATGCTGGTGCATCCCAGGCACACGCTATAGAAACAGGGGTTCCAGGGGAGGGGGCAGGGGGTCCTTTTCTCCAGAGCTCATCTGCCTGGCTTGGCGTCCTCCCAGGAGCCCAGCAGAGGGCGAGTTAGGGTCCCCGGGGCGCGCCTGGGGAGCACAGCTGTGGCCAGCCCTGTGGCTGCCTTCACACATCTGGATGTTCTCTCTCTGGGACCCGGGGCTGGAGGCCACTGTGCCCCAGGACACCAACCGGCAGGTGTGTTAGGGATTAAACTGTACACACACACACAAACCCACATACAATGTTGACACCACCACCCCCAGCTCAGGATGAGGGTTAAGAAACAGGGTCTTTGCAGAATGACCAAGGTGACATGAGCTCCTTATAAGAAGAGATCTGGACACAGACACACACAGAGAGGAGGCCACATGAGCATGGAGACCACGTCCACACACCAAGGAGAGGCGGCGCTGGGCACTCTCTCCTGGCCTCAGGGGGAGCCGGCCCTGCCCACCCCTCACTCTTGGGCCTGCAGCCTGCAGAGCTAAGACAAAGCCCCTCTGGCCCCCGCCCCCCAGCTCCTGGTTACAGCCACCCTGACAGCCTAACAGGACCCACAGGGAAGAGGCCCTGGCACCCCTGCCCAGGCACCTTGTGACCGGCTACCCAGGCACCTGGCCAAGGCCAAGATCGTACCCAGATGTCCATTTGTCCTTGGGGCTGAGCTGTGTCCAAGGGGCAGGCAGGGAAAGAGAAAACAGCTCTGTTGCTATGGCAACCCTGCTGAGACTCATTTTGACACGGAGGGGGAGGGGGGGAGAAGGGAAAGGAGGTGGGGCTCAGGAAGACAGGAGTATCTGGCAGCAGGAAAGAAGTTCAGAAGTTCAGAAAGAAGCCACTGAAGCTGCTTCTGAGTGGTGGTGACTGGCTGTGCCCCGGGGGTCAGAGCAGGTCCTGGGCGGGCGCTACAGCTGACATCCACCCACATCCCTCACCATTATAAGAGGAAATGAGGCCCCTGAGGAGGAGCTGGGCAGGGGCTTCTCTAGGAAAGCCAGGTGGCTTGGGAGAAGGCCTCCATCCTTGCCACAGACTGAACGTGTCCCCCAGATTCCTACATTAAACCTCTAATCCTTCCAGGGGCAGCATCTGGAGGTGTGGCCTTCAGCAGTAATTAGGTCACGAGGGTGGAGCCCCAGCGAGCAGGGTTAGTGCCCTGGAAGAAGAAAACACGCAGCCGGCTGGTTCTGTGTCCACCCTCTAAGCACTTAAAAGGGGGCAACCTGAGAGCCAGGTCTGCCCATCAGCAGACCCCCAAAACGCTGGCATCCTGACGTCCAACTCCCAGCCTAGTTCCTATTCTTTTAGCCACTCTGTCGTGGCCACCCATGCCACTGAAGGCCATGTCCTTTGAGACCCTAGGAAATGGCTCTCAGATACAGAGACATGGGAGGGGGGCGGGCAAGAGCCTGGACCCACTTTGGTACAAAGTGGGAAGTGAGTGTCTAAGGCTGAATTAAGGACAGAAACGCCACAGACACAAGACAGGGCGCAGGAACCAGGGAGCAGAGGTGCCCCAGACCCCCGTTCAGGTCACCTATCTGGCACGGACGCTCCTGAAAGACCAAGTCACAGCCTGCTGCACGCAGGGCCTCGGGCACCCAAGGGCTCACCGCTGGTTCGGAGGATGGTCACCGGATGGGGAGGGGGGACGGGAGATCTAAGTCCTGTCTCAGCAGGAAGTGCGTGTCTCGTCCTTGGTGAAAGGAGCCAGACACAGACCAGCAGAGACCTCGCTTGCTGCCCAAGGTCTGGCTTGGAGGTGTTTTCTGGCATCCACCCTGCTGCCGGCCAAGCTGAGGGCGCAGAGATTCTGCAGAAAGGACGGTCCACTGCAGGTGGACAGAGAACGCCACTGAATTCCCACCCGGAAGGCAGCTCCAGGCAGTGGAGCAAGTGTGTGGCCCCATGCTGCCCACATCCATGAACCTCTCCGGAGCCGGCTGCTCATTCCCCGAGGAACGACGACCCCAGGATCCCCTGTCCAGGGCACTGCCAGCCCCGGCAGGGCATGTCCACCCTCGCCCGGCCCAGGGAACCGCTGACAGGGGAGCGTTTCCTCTTAGGGGGAAAACAGACCGTCTTGTGGTGCAGCAAAGACGCCCGCACCCACAGCCTGGGGACTCGGGCTCCCAAGGCAGGTCCACTGGCCCGTGGAGGACCCCAGGTGCTTCCCGGAGGGACCATTCCGTAGATGTACCCAGGACAGCCCTTCTTACTGCTGGACTGGGCTGGGCTGCGGGCCCACCGGCCCCGAGGGCATGGTCTGCGGGAGCAGAACCCTCCAGGTAAGAACGGAGGGCCCATCAGCGGCCTCACGGGTCAGGTCGCTCCCTCATGAGCTCACTCCAAACATGCAGGTGCTGGGAGCTGGCGCCGTGGAAGCCGGGCCCAGAGCAGTAGCCCCCCCTGGGAACCACGCAGAAGCCAGGAGCTCAGTGCCACAGGAGTAGGACCAACACCAGGTGGGCTCAGGTGGCCCGAGAGCAGGCGTGAAGGCTGAGGGCCGGGATTCCAGCAGCTGGGGTCTGGAGGGTCACGGCGCACACAACGGCCAGCGGCCACGTGCACCTGCTCGGGGCTGGGAGCGCGGAGCGGCGGGCCAGCTGCGAGGCGGAGCTGACACTGCGGCCAGACCACTCGTTCCCGGCCTGCAGTCACAGACGTCTCCCCAGACCCCAGCCCGCGACAGAGGGGTCGCTGGCCACATCGCCTTTGGGGGACCGGAGCCCATGGGTGTATGCTCATTACACACCAAATTCCAAGACAACCAGACCCGCACGTGAAACCCAACAAAATCCCTCCACCTTTCCCAGGAACGTGGGGCCGGTACCGACCGTTGCTGCCCCGGCTGTCCGAGACATTTCCCAGGAAGCCGAGCGCTGCGGCCCCCGCTTCCTGCCCAGACGCCTGGAACTCACATCAGCCCCTCGCTCCACCACCCAGCTGTCTCCCTCTGTGTGGGGGAAGGTCCCTGTTGGGTGGTCCACAAACAAGAGGCACAGTGGGAAGGTCCCCCTGCCTGGCAGAGGCTCCCTGCCTGTTTCGCCAGCGCGGCCGGGAGCTGGCAGGTGACTGGGAGGCTCCAAAGAGAACCACCCTGCGCAGGGTCAGGGGTGACACGCAGACCTGGACCCAGGGGTGTGCCGTCCGCTCCCACCCTGGCCCGCTGTGATAAGTCAAGCCACGTTCTACGAACTCCCAGAACTGTCTCTCCACCTGAAAAGGGGAGATCAAATTTGGAGGGTGAGACCCTCCAACACCAGGGCTTCGAGCCGGGCACGGCGCAGACTCCACACCGAGTGACAGCCTGTGATGCGTTGCGGGAGAGGCAACCACAGCACAGAGAGGGTAAGCAACTTGTCGACAGCCACACAGCCTGCCTGTAGCCATCACGAAGCAAACCAAGGAAAGGGGCTCCAGAGTCCACCCTCATGGCCCGAGCACCAAGCCACACTGTGTCCGTACCTGGCTGTGCAGATGTGGCCGGTGAGCACCCGGGAGAACACCAGTGCAGCTCAGAAACTCCCTGCCTCCTCCAGGTTCTCGGCAGGCAAAGCTGCCGGACTCGGCCTCAGGGCTCTGGGCCGTGGGAGGTGGGCCCCTGGAGACAGAGGCTGTTGCGGACAAGGGGGCCCCGGGCAGCACCATGTCCGAGCCCGGTGGGGCTGCCCTTCCCGGGTGCCCGGCCTGGAATGGCCACGCGGCACACGGCCCGTTCCATCACCTCACCAGTGGGTGGGCGGCGTCCGGTAATCCATCACCGGGGCCCCCACAGAGGGGATGAATCATCAACTAAAGTAGGATAAATAAAGGCTATAAATAGCCTCACATCGGTTCAGATCAGCGCTGACTGCCAACCAGGTTCGAAAAGGCTCACACTTTTGAGATTGTTTTCCACAGAAAGGGCGTGGATCCCACGTGCGGCCCACGTGCTCAGCCCACGTGGGGTGGGGCCTTGGAGCAGGAGGTGGGGCACCACCAGGGTCCTTCTGGAAGGGCAGCGCAGGCCTTGAGCACGGCACCGCGGCAGGTGAAAACGATGAGGTGGCTGAATGAGGGAAGAGCGCCACCTGCCACACAGGTGCGCTCCCCGACCACAGTCACGTGCACAGGGCCCGCAGCCACGGGGAGTGGCTGGGCCTAGCCTGGACCACCCACACCCAGCCTGTGCCTTGACCGAGAATCGAACCTATGGCTTTTCAGAATTCGATTCGATTGGTTTTGAAAACATTTACATTCTCTGACAAAGCCGGTGCATGCCTGGAGGAGGGGTGTGTCCCCGCGGCTGGCCCTGAGCTCCCAGGGTCACTGGCTCCCGAGACCACAGATGCCACAGCAGAGACACTGCCGATGGGCAACATCAGGGAACGGACGTGGCCGGGCCCAGACGGGATCCAGGATCCGTTGGCCGCTGGGTCGGGGAGGGCGGAGGACACGGCCCACCCCTCCGGGACTGTTTCATCAGGCCTGGGCAGGACCACCCGGGATGTTTCTCTTCCTCGAAGTCGTCACCAGAGCTCCACGCCAACCTCCAAACTTTCTGGGCAGGAGGCCACCAGACGCACGACCTGCCCACAGCCACAGTGGCTCTGGAGTCCCCGCTCACCAGAGCCTCGCTCCTGTCCAGGACTGTGTCTCGGGGTGAGGACGCCACTTGCCAACAAGAAGACACGGGTGCCCCTGTCTCCCTGTGGGACCACAAGTGACACGGTCCTACACAGGCATGCTTTCCACGGAGGGAAGAACGCACCCACCTGCATAGCTCACCCACCGCCAGCTGCCGGGACCTGCTCCCCAGGTCGCGGGGCTCCGCCAGCCCGGACAGCATGGAATTCCAGCAGACGGGCCAGCCGACCCGGCTCCTAGGGGCAAGGCATCGTGTCCTGGCGGCCCTGGGCCTGGCTGACTGGACGCCAACAGAGGGCTCCGTGCCAGGCCTGGGAGAATTCCAGAGGGACCCGGATCCCTCACCGCAGCCCCGGGTGCGGCAGGGTGGCTGTGGGTGGTCGGGAGCTGCCCGAGGCAGACTGGTGAGACACAGGTGGACGGTGAGTGGCCCAGCGAGGAGGGACGAATCCCACAGCCCACCCCAGCCCCACTGATGCTCTACTCCTGGGCACCAAAGAAGGACACCGGTGCTTCCTAACAATGGGGCGAAAACGGAGCTCCTCTCTGTCCCTCCCGGGGCCACTCACCCCATTTACCGTCTACTGCGGGCTGGGCAGCTCCTGAGAAAGCCAGGGGCCAGGTGGATAACAGGTAGAGCCCGCAGCCCCAGGGCTGACCCCCGACCTCACCCACCCTCCAAGGGGAGGTCCCGGATGTCACCAAGCTTTCTGAGCCGAGTTCCTGCAGTAACTGAGTACCGTGTCCCCCCGCACCTGTCACTTCCCTCTGCACTCGTCCCACTGGCTGCAGTGTGACCCCCAGACGGGGACCCTACCCCTGGCCGACAGCTGGCTGAGGCCTGATTTCAGGGGAGCATTCTGCTCCTGTCACCATCCCAGACGCCCCTTAGACGACCCCATGAGCCTTCCAAGGGTCTGGAGCAGGGAAAGGAAAACATTTCCTAGGGCTACTTATTGTCCTTTTCCTGCAGACGCCCCATCTGGCGGCCAGGGACCCATATGGCCCACGTGGCCTCAGGGACAAGAGTGCCCGTTGGTGGCCGTGTGTGGGCCTGGGCCCGGCTGACTGGGGACCCAACCCTCGTGCCCCTGGCGGTCAGCTTGGGCAGTTTCCCAAGACCTGTCACCAGCCAGGGGGCTGCCCTTGGGCAGTACTGGGGCCACGTGTGGGGACGGGGACAGAGCACAGGCAACGAGGGTAACGCACGTAGAAACGCACTCAACAGGAGGTCGAGGACTCGGTGTCCCGGCTGCCGCCCATCGGGATGAAGAGGACAGCGTCCCTGGGAGGACAGGGAGCACAGCACTCGGGCCGGCCGGCCACCGCGGTGGACCTCCAAGTGGACACTCACCCGGGCACCGGTGCCGAAAGTCAGCCTCGTGGGAAAACACCCTCCCGGCGGAGCACGGAAGCTACGTCCTGGGACGGGGGCAGCAAACTCCTGGACAGACGGGCAGGGAGGGGGAGGGGCGGCGGCCGCCAGACCGGGTTTTCAGCATCGAGACCGCGGAGCAGGGCGGCTGGCGCGGCTGGAGGGCGCAGCCCCGGGCACTGACCGGCCATCAGGACAGGGACCGCGCCGCTCCCCCAGCCCAACGGGGAGGCTGCACGGAGCCGCCTCTGCCGCTGCGGCGGGCTGGCTGCTCCCA
This sequence comes from Noctilio leporinus, assembly GCA_004026585.1. Lineage (NCBI taxonomy): Eukaryota > Metazoa > Chordata > Mammalia > Chiroptera > Noctilionidae > Noctilio > Noctilio leporinus. Next base: position 287,593 of record PVIW01001236.1, read on the forward strand.
CCGCACAGGCTGCGTCTCCTTCCTCTGCCACCGGCTATGAAAATAGTCTGAGGGAAGCCAGACAGCACCGCACACCTGGCGCCACACACGAGCCCAGCGTCCCGGGGGAGCCCCCCGCCTCCCGCCCGCCCGTGGGGGCCGGACAGGGCGGACCCACCCCGACCCCGTCTGACGGAGCAGCGGCGGCAGAGGGTCCGCGTCTGCCCGGACCGCGGGCTGCGCTCCCGGACGCAGAGGCTGCCATGTTTACGGAGCCCAGCCGGCAAGGCGTGCGGTTCAGGCGACGCGCCAGGGAACCCCGGGCGCTTCGTTCAAGTCAGATCCGTTTTATCTCGCAGCAGGTGACCCCCGTCCACCAAGCCGGGATTGAGAAGGAAGCATCATCTCGGAATCCACACGCCCACCCGTAAACAGGCAGCCCTCCCCGCGGGCACGCACACGCCCCCCTCCCCAAACGCCGCGCGCGGAACTCGGCCTGCCTCCGCCAGCCATCCGTCACCTCCACATCGCCACGGCGTGGCTGCCGGTCCCGTCCGGGAGCCTAGCAACGGTAACCAAGTACCCTGCGCCGGCTAATCAGATGCCCGACTGGCGGCCAGCCCGGCGTGCTCCGTTCTGGGAGCCCCGAGCCGCTCACTTCCCTCGCCCACAGCGGCGGAAGGACGACACGCAGGGAAACAAACCTTGTTCGGCAGAGGAGGAACAACCCATGTCACCTAATCCATCGGCCCGTGCGTCTGCCCGCGAAGCCGGGCGAAAACAAAAACCACCGAGATGGCAAAAAATAGGTTACCCCAGGGCAGGGCTGATGCGCCTGCCACATGCTCAATATTCGAAAGGCTGTGGCAGACGCCAGCTGCCCGGCTCCCCGGGAGCCTGGCTCCGGGGGACCCCCGTCCCCCAGAAGCCAGCGGAAAGCCAGTGTGACCGAGCCCTGGCACCCCGCCGGGCTCATGTCCCCGGCCGCGGCTCAGCCCTGGAGGACAACGCGCAGGGATTAACTCTGGTTTCACGGTCGCCTGGAAGCCACCACTTTCTCCGAGTTGGCAAATGAGATCACCGCCCGGAGGTCGCATCGGGTTGTTCTAAGCAGGGAGGGAGTGGAAAATACACCCAGAACCTCCGTGAATGGCCACACGCACCCCCCTGGACTGCGAGCAGCTCGGTGCTTGACCAGATGTGGTCTCCCCTTTAAAGGGACAGAGGTGCGTCCCCATGGAGCTCCCAATCCCCTCCCGGCACCCGTTAGCCACCTTGCGGGGTTCCGGCATGTTCACCGTCCTGCCCTAGACCCCCTTCCTGTCTGCGAAGCACCCCGGTTTCCTGGCTGTGCACGGCCGGGTCTGGAACAGAAAGGTTCTGTCATTCCCGACAGAGGCCGCTGGAACTTTTAAAGGGGCTTCTGGAGAAAGGCACCCGCTGATGAGGCTGCATGTGGGCACCCAGCTGAACACCCGGTATCTAGTTCACCCTCTTGGAAACATCAACATCACCCGGGGTCCCTGCCTGGGGCCCTCACCTAGTATCGGTGTTCGGAAGTGTGGCCGCACATGACTGAGGCAGAGGTGGCCCTGGCCTTCCTGCCCTTCGAGTCTGGAGCCCTGGCCCCCGAGGCTGCCAGCCCCCCAAGGGGCCAGAAGCAGGCAGCAGATGGATCAGCCTCGACCAAGGCTAACCTGCAGGTCTCGGGGGATGGGGGGTCAGCGGGGTCAAGCCACAGAGCCCCACCCGCCGGAGATGCCCCTGGCCCGGTGCCCCACAACCAGCTGGCGAGAACTGGCCCCCACAACCCCCTGCCTCCGCCCGCACTCCAGGGCCCCCGGGGTCTGGCCCCCGATTCAGACCATGCTGGGCAGGGATAACATGTTACGCCCAGCACATGCGTCCAGTCCTGGCCCCCGTTTGCCCGTGACGAGTGCTCTATGCCTGTCACTCACGACCAGGTGTTGGGGGACTGGGGTTTCACGTCAAGAAGGGGATGGCAGGGGAGGGGCCGGCTTGGCAGAGGAGCCCTGGCAGGGGGAGGAGCCATTATTTTCACAGATATGAGCTGAGGTCCTACTATGCCCAGGCCCTGCGGGGAAGGCAGCTGCTGCCCTCTCTTCAGAGGTAACAGCATAGAGACAGAACCACACAGCCACACGTGCCTTGTGGTGGGTGCAGGGTGGCCCCCAAAAGCCAGACCCACATCCTAGTCCCTGGGTCCCACCATTGTGACATTACTTGGAGTCTTTTGAAGGTATAATTAAAGATCTCAAGATGCGATCCTTCTGGACATAGGGTGGTTGGTGTCCTTGTCACAGAAAGGAGAGAGGCTAAACCCACAGACACAGAGGTGGCCGCATGACAACAGGGCTGAGGGAGGTGGGACGCCCAGAGTCACATGCTGCCCTACTCCTGCAGCGGACACCCGCCCTGGGGCACCTTGGCCTGGACATCTGGTCTCCAGAGCTGTGACAGAGCCCTTGTAAATGCATGGCTAGTAACTAAACTGTATTCACCCTACAAGGTAAACGTATCACTAGTAACTAAAATGTATTCACCCGATATTGTAATCACATCGCTAGTAACTAAAATGTATTCACCCTACAAGGTAAACGTATCACTAGTAACTGAAATGTATTCACCCTACAAGGTAAATGTATCACTAGTAACTAAAATGTATTCACCGATATTGTAAACGCATCGCTAGTAACTAAAATGTATTCACCCTACAAGGCAAATGTATCCCTCGTTACTAAAATGTATTCGCCTGACCCCGTAAATGGATTACCAGTAACTAAAATGTATTCCCCAACAACCTAAGTGTATCACTAGTGACTAAAATGTACTCACCTAACAAACACTATTTTTGTCATAAGAAAGAACACTGCAGAGAGGCAGATAGGGGAGCTAATTACACCTCAAAAGGCAAGAGAGGAGCCAGGAACCTCGCTGACCCGGGTGTTAGCATCAACTGGGCGGCGGCAGGCACTGAGAATGCGCTTCCGTTTCTCAGTCACCACGGACCTGCGCTCACTGGAGGTGCCCATGGGGGTGGCCCGGGACACAGAGAAATTAAGCAGCTCGCCGGCTGGCAGGACAGGGGGGTCCGCATCGGCTGACAGCCTGGGGGCGCCCGATGCTCAGCGCCGGACGCTGTTGGTGCAAATGCAGCATCGCGCGCTGGGGTTTCCCAGCTCGCACAGGCAGGGCAGGTGCCAGCCACGCACTCCACATGGCACAGACTGGACAGCCAGGTGAGAGGTCTGGCTCACCCGACATGAGACACGGGGCAAGGGGCACAGGCAGGCAGACACAGATGCCATCGGCTACCCCGCCAGGCGCCACGGAGCCCCCCACCCGCCCCCTTGGTGGGGCCGCTGAGCCGCGGCGAAAGCTCACCACTGCTGGTCCAGTGGGGCTGCCCCCCGCTGCAGCTCCGGTGGGGACTGGCCGGGGGAAGCAGGCCGGCGGGCTCTTCCAAGATGCAAGACTGGGCCCAGCCGCCCTCAGGGCGGTGGGAGAGGGGAGGAGCCCCAGACACGGTCCTCCTGGTTGGCACAAGGGGTACTAGAAAGGGGGACGGGCGTCAGCGCCACCACAGGGGCGGTGGGGCGGATGCTTGGCCGCCCGCTCTTTGCGTAGGTGGAGGTGCGGATGCTACAGAATCTTCCGGAAACCCGTTTAGGTCCGTCACAAGGTAACGGCTCACCAGCGTGCAGCCGCGCCCCACATCTGCCCCCCTAACCCAGGTCATGCTGAGTCCCCGGCCCGGCCCCGAGTTTAAAAGCCGAGGGAAAGAGGTGGGAAAGGAGGCTACTCCTCTGCTCCCTGCTACGTTCTGCTCAACGCGGACCCCAAACCCATGTAGCGAGGGTGCCGCCCACGGGCCTACGTACCGATGTCCGTCTCCCTGTGGTTCTTGATGTACTCCGCCAGCTGGAAGTTGCCCGCGATGATCGCCACCTGCAACACAGGACGCGGGTTACCTAGGTGTCGAGCACCACGACCTCGGGTTCCGTGAACACCCGTCGCCTCCCACGGGCACCTTTTTCCTCGTGGTGAGGGCAGTCAGAATCCACCCTCTCGGCCCCTTTCCGCCACCGGGCTCAGCAGCGTTCTCCACCGGCAGCTGCCACGTGCCGCGTCCCAGACGGACCACCGTGTCACCGGAGGTTGCTTTGGACCCCCTTCACCCCTGCCCCGCACCGTACCATGTGCCTCTAGCTACCACACATCGGATTGCTTTTTCTATGAGCATTTTAGATTTCACGTGTAAGTGAGCTCGCACGGTCTGGTCTGTGTCTCTGTCTGGCGCATCGCAGTGTAACCTCCGCTAGTCCATCCATGAGGCACACGGCTGGGTCACACGCAACTCTCAAAACAGCAGCTGCGCCCTGGCTGGTGGCGCAGTGGATAAGGCTCCTGGGTGTGAACCCAGAGGTCTCTGGTTCAATTCCCAGCCAGGGCACATGACCAGGTTGCAAGCCAGGTCTCCAGCCAGGTCCCCAGCTGGAGGCAGGTGAAAGGCAACCATACATTAATGTCTCTCCCTCTCTGCCTCTCCCTTCCTCTCTCTCTAAAAAAAATAATAAAATCTTTTAAAACAAACAAACAAAGAGCACTAAAAATATAAGCTGAGAACTCCAAGCTCCCACTTTGGGGTCTGAGGGCTCAAAGAGACGTGTCGTGTTTCCATGTTGGCGGATGGTGGCCGTGCCCCCAGCACGGGCGCTGCAAGAATGGTGCCACCCACAGGCAGCCAGAGAGATGCCACGTCAGGGCCACCCCGGGGCCTTCTGGTCTACTGAGCTAACGCCACTGAAGCAAATCATCCCTTTTTAAGAGAAAGTCCAGAGCATTCTCCTGTCCCTCATTGATTTCTGAACCACATCTGCACCTGCCTGGCGTGTTTACCAGGCACCCCTCCCTCTCCCACTCATGCCCACGCCCCCCATGGCCACAGTCAGGCCTTGCCGCGCGCTCCGTCAGGCACATTGTCCTTTCTAGGGCCAGACACATCCAGGGAAGCCTCCCTACTTCCTGCAGGAAAGGGTTAAAGAAGGACTTAGAATAAAGCCCTCAGCAGCAGTCTGCCCAAAGCCGATGTAAGCTGGATTAGGTGCCTTAAACCATCAGGAAAATGAGCCCCTCGACCACCCGCACCCCTGGGGCAGGGGCAGACCAGAGTTGAGGTGACACTGGACCCCAGCTGGGTGAGGCACTCACTGGTGCCGCTTCGGGAAGGTCAGAGGACATGCGAACAACCTAGAAAGGGCGGGGTGGCAGCCAGAGTAGAGGAAACCCTGTATGTCCACCTTGCTGACCTGTCCCCTGGCCACAGGGCCAGGGGATGAAAATCCCTTGTGGATTATGAAAATCCTGAGTGGGAACATGGCAGAGAGCAGGATGCGAAACCCTGCATCAGCTGCAAGTGCACACACACGCACACACAGGTGCTCACATGTGCTCACACGTGCACACATGCTCACACACGTGCACACACTCACACACGTGCACAGCACCCCCCCTTGCCAGGGTTCACGAGCCAGCCCAGCGAGCACAGAAATTACCCCCAGAATTGTAATGGCTTGTGGTTCACTGGGAAGACACGGTGACAGAATTCTCCGCCCGTGTCATTGACGCCGGAGCCCCCGCCTCCCGCCCGCTGTCTGACGGCGATTACTTCCCAGCGAGTCTGGCTGCGGGCCTCCCTGCCAACAGCGAACGGCTCTGTGCAACTATTGATTACCGAAGGGGAAGGGAGAGAATAGCTTAGGAAAGGAGGGGAGAAAGGCTGGATTTCTCTGCAGTTACCTTTGCGATAGGTTTGATTTTTAGAACGAGGCAAATATTCCAAATACACGTAAGTAAAATTAAAAAGGTAAAAACCACCGTTCAAGATCAGAGGTAAAGCAAATGAACCTCCATGCGTCCATGGCTGGTGCCACAGGCAGAGGAAAGTTATTCAAAATGGCTTTCCAACAGGTACGACCCATTCCTCGTGGGATCTGCTCCCACGAAAACGAACACCGTGAGCTTTCTGGGCGCCACGCTTTGGGTGGAAGCACTGGCAGGAGTGTGTGCGCCGGGGGGCGGTGGGGTGGGCCTGGTGGGATCAACCAGAGATGCTCCCCGTTGAAGGTTGGGTTGAAACGCAGACGTAGGACGGATGAGGTTACGTAAAAACTGCTTCCTACATGACGGCAGCCAACATCCAGATGACTCCTGGTAGGTGCCGAATCTCTGAAACAAGCCCCAGGGGGTGCCCCCACCCCCCAATACCAATCGGCACCAAAAGGGGTGAGGTTTCCCTGGGGAAGGCGGCTGATGTCATGTCTGAGAACGTTACCAGGGAGCATGAAACACGTGCCACACCGGAAAATGAGGACACAATCCATGACTGTGAGGTCATGGGCGACGGACTCAGGAAATTCATCCTGAAATCTGCACAGAAATGGCACAGCAAGGTAGCCAGAGAGGCAGGCAGGCGGGCACGCCCTCCAGGGGGCACAGGAGTCGCTTTAAGGCATCAGAGAGCTTCTGCAGCCACACAGGGGAGCCCCAGTCCTGGAAGGGGACAGCGAGAAGCAGCGAGCCAGCCAGCCAGCCCCTGGCACTGCTTTTCCCAGGTCATCTGCAGAGTCCATGCTCAGGGAAAGGGCGGAGGATCCCAGCGCTGACCCACGTTGGGGCAGAGATCTGTGGAGTTCGCAGCGGAGGGCAAGAACCAAACTCTGGGTGATGCAGAGGAGTGGGAAAGGGAATGAGATACTCAGCTGTTTTTTCTTTCACGACAGTTGGGGAAATCTGGGACTGAGAGCAGCAGAAGGCTAAAGAGCCAGGCATGAGGGACCAGCACGCAGAACCCGCCAGGTGAGTGACCTGGGAAGGGCAACAGGTGCTCAGTTAGGACATCTTAGGGCTCCACTATGGAAGGAAGGAACAGCTCAGGTACAACAAGTCCTTGCAAAACAGCAACCTGGCCTGGACTCGGCTCTGCCTCCGACTAGAGGAGGATGAACAGCCTCATTCTATCCTCCCAGCCCCCACAGGGCCGATCCTCTGAAAGAAAACATCATTCTCTGAAATCCCTATAATTGTTTAAAATGGGCGCCAGGCCCAGGCCTCTAAAGCATCCCCATTATCCCCAAAGACAGGGCTGTGTGCCGAAAACCAGAGAGAGAAGCCTGTCAACAGAAATAGACCCATGGAAGGTCCAGGTGTTGGCATGAACAGCTGCGAACTTTAAAAAATTTTCTTCTGGAAAGGAAACACTATAGAAAAAAGGGCAGAAAAGATGGCAGATTTCATCAGAGCCCTGGAACGCATAAAAACGAATCTATGGTAAACATCAGACCTGAAAACACAGTATATATCGTTAAGGACCTACGAGGTGGTTTCAGGATCAGGTTACATGCAGAAGGTGTGTAAGAAAGTTGGACCACAGGCCAAGAGAAAACGTTGCAGGCTAGAGCACAGGCACAGAAGTGGGGGAGAAAAGGAAAGGCGATCCATGATGGACTTGCATTTCATGCACCGGACATAGGCGTGGCTGGCGAGGAGACAGAGTGGACCTGAAGTCCCACTTCACGTGACGCCTACACTGACGAAACCGTGTGCCCAAAGGCTCAAAAAAGCTGTCTGACCCTCACGCAAGACAAACACAAACAGGAACAACATGCAGGCACGGACCTGCCAAAAACTAGGACAAGAGTTTACAAAGCAGCCACAGCAAGTGAGCAACTAACCACCCTCTACAATTATCATGACAAAATTCCTTGGGTCTTTTCCAAAGAAACCAGAGGAGCCCGATGACAAAGAAATACTACAAGAAAAGAATGGCCAACCAAGAATCCACCCCTAACAAACGTGCCTCTTAACAATCGGGCTACATCTGACCATGTTTCAGAAAAACCACACCAGCCTGAAATGGAAAAGGGCCTTCTTCCAGCGAGAGAAGAATGACCCCAGCAGCCGCCACAAAACGCTGGGAGGAACGGACAGCAAACCAAAGCAAGCGACCCCGTGAGAAGGAGGGAAAATGGAGGCGGGGAGTTTGTGAGCGTGTCCCCCAAGCTGCGGGCAAAAGAGAGAAAGCTAGGGCGCCGACCTGGAAACTCAAGCAAACCAACCAAACCAAACGCAATCAAATGCCCTAAGCTTTGAAAAACTACCGGCAGAGCGAAAAGACAAGACAACTGTGAAGAAACAATGTGTATCCAACCAATGGTGGGTAAGAGTCACAATCCCGATGTTGTTATAAACCTACAACAAAGAAGCCCCCAAACCCCAAACAGGCAAAATCTTTGTACCAAGTTGCCGACAGGACACTGACCTGCACTAGTGTGAAGTGGACAGAGGGGCCTGGGGAAGCTTCTAGGGCCACAGTGGGTGCAAGGACACCCACAGGGACAGCCACGGGTCCAGGGCTCGTCACCTCTCCCCCAGGGTGACTTCCAGGGTTGTGCTCATGCTCACCATCACAGCTGGCGTCCTGGTCAGGAAGGATGCCTGGGGAGAGCAGGCTGGGTGGGTCTGAACATGCCCCCTCACCCCGACAGGCACTTACTCCCATCAGGGAGGGGTGGTTCCGGGCCTTTTCCAGCTTCTAGAGCCACCTGCAGCCCCAGACCCTGGACCCCACACCTCACAACCCCGAGACCCGCTGCCAGCACCTTCAGATCACTCTTCCTCCTGGCCAGGCCCCTCAACACACTGCCTTGGTCCCTCAGGCCCTCCTGCCCTCTCCCTAGGGCCCCTTTGGGGGACCCTGGGGCCACCCAGACTGTCCAGCTCATCTTCCGCCTTGAGATCCCTCATATCTGCCAAGTGTCTTTTGCCACGAGCGGTCACTTCATGGCAGGTGTGGGGGATCAGGGTGTGGACGGCATGGCGGGGGGCATTACGGGGCTGACCACCCGGGCAGAGCCGATGGGCGCTGCTGGCGGCAGGATGTGAGCTGCCCATGACACCCAACGGGCGCTGGGATGATCCCGGTGATGCCGATGCTGGTGATGTGGAGGGAGGGGGCGACGGAGCGCGCACCTCCAATTTCCAGGCCACGTGGTCCCTCGTCCACAGATGACGAGGAAGCGCACGGGGGCGGCTCTGTGTTTCAATAAAACTTCACTTACAAAGACCAGGTGTGGGGCTGACCGGGGAGGCCTGGCTGGTCAGGATGGGGGGTGAGAGGGTGGGTGTGGCCGGATGCCCTGGGACGTGGGGGCCGGTTCCCCCCCCATAACAGCATCAAGTGGAGCAATGCCAGTGACAAGGGCTGGTGGCCACCGGTCAGCTGGTGTCCTTGCGCTTCTCTGGCAGCCTGGGTGTGGAAAGCCCATCTCCCCACCGCCCCAGTTAGCCTTCCAAAGCGATGGTCCTCCTTGCAACATTTTTTTAAAAAAGCATGAAAACCATCATGCCCTGTCAAGCCCGCCAGGAACTCGGGCGGTGCAAAATTAGCATCGCAAATACTGCGTCTTTACGAAACTCTGGACGGGTCTCTATAGGCAGCGCTTAGTACCTATTTCCGTACCCGCGGTTTAGACGCTCTGAAATGACCCTGCTCCCCGTGACGCCGTGTCTTCCGCTGGCAACGGCTTTTTCAAGCTGAAATGGTGGCGTTCTTGGGAACACAGGGGACAAGGCCAGGACGGCTGGTTCCGCCGGGCCGCGGACACGTTACCGACAAAAAAGAGAGGCCTGGCTTCCAGCAAGCGCCACGGGACAGCGGAAGTGCTGGGCGTGCCCGATTTGTTTGTTTGTTTTTCTGTTGTTTAATGCTCACCTGAGAACGTGTTTGCATTGATGTTGAGAGAGGCAGACACACACACACACACACACACACACACACACACACACACACACCTCCGTTGGTTGCCTCCCGACTGGGATCAAACCCACAACCTTTGGGGGAGAACGGGACCCACTGACCCCTGCCAGGGCCACACCCCCCCGCTTGGATCTTCAACTGCAGCCGGACAAAGGGAGGCCTTGCCCGGGACCCTCCAGGCATCTCCAATCCCCACTACCAGCCGAGGTGACAACCTGCGGGATCCCGTCTGCTGGCCCCGTCGGAGGCAGGGGTACAGAGGATCGGGCCACGCCTCAGGCAGGACCCATGTCACCTGCTTCCGGCTGGTTCCCAGGAAACCAGTTGCTCTGGGCTCCGCGGATTTCGGCAGCTTTCCAGCCGAGCGGCACCCGTCCCCACGGCCGGGGGGGAGCCCACGGCCTCCCGGAACGCGCGGCTCTGCTGGTTCGCTGCCAAGACAAGGCCAGCAGCCGCGGAGAGGCGACCAGGCCCCCGAGCTGCGTGTGGGGTCCGCCACCTGAAGGGTGCGGTGTGGGACCTGGGTGCTGCCGCGGGCAGGTACCACCGAGCGGCCGCCGGGGCCAGTACGGAGGCTCCTCAAGAAACGAACAGAACCACCGAGGACCCAGCACTCCCGCCTCTGGGCACGGGCCCAAAAGAACGGAAACTGGGCCCTGATAGGGGCCCGGCGACAGGTAAAGAAATGCACCGAACTCCGCCCTCCTGCACCACGGGCTGCCCCTGAGCAAGGGAGGACCTGCGGCACCACCCCAGCACGGACAGGCCTTGGTGGCCCCGCGTGGGACAAGCCAAACACAGAGGGACAGACCCGGCGTGACCCACTCGCAGGAGGTCCGGGCTGGAGCCAGCCACCGCAGGGCAGGGCGTGGGAGGCGCAGGAAGCGAGCGGTCCATGGGGGCGCAGCGTGGGTGGGTGGAATGTTCTGGAGGTGAGGCTGGCGGTGGCTGCACCACAACATGCATGTTATTTCCTGCCACGGAGCCGCACCCCGAAAAACGGCCACGGCAGTCATTTCCACGTGATGTGCAGTTCACCCCCTTGGGAAGAGATCGGAACGTCTCCAGCCTCCTGAGAAGCAGGAGGACCAGGCAGCCCTGGGGACGGGTGTTTTACCACGGTTCTAAAAAAAGCAGCCCTAACAAGACAACAGCGAACATATGGTGCGTGAAAACCAGGTGTTCCTGTCCTGCCACCAACCCAGAACCCGTGCGGGGCCCTCCTGCCTCCCGGGACGCGGGGCTGGGCACAGCAGGCCGTTGGGCACGCCCCGGTCGGGAGCAACCCTCCCGCCAACCTCCCTGCCTCCAGGGGCCGGGGGGATGCTGCACCCCGCTGTCTCCCGCTCTCCCGTCTCCGCGATTGTCACTGCTGACAACCAAGTCTCGTCTGTCACTCCAGCAACTGTGGGGCACGCAGTGTTTTGGGTGCCCGACACACACGTGACATGTGGAACCCAGCCGTGTGAGAGCAGCGAGCCCCCCTCGGGACCCAGCCGGCTGTCAAGAAGCTCTTGGTGAAGGACGAATAGACCTGGAAGTCAAGGTGACTTGCTGTCAGGGGGCAGAGGGCGGCCAGGTGGACCCGGTGCAGGTGTCCCCGCAGGCACAGGACTGCCTCCCCAAGAGTGAGGACCTCAAAGCGGGGAACACGCTGTGTTACAGGAAGTCCGCTGGGCAGAGGTGGGTGCTGAGCATATCCTGGGGTGTCGGAGCGCCAACCAGGCACCGGGACGGCCCACTGACTCTGGGGGGCCCCGACCCACGTGGGAGCCCAAGAGCCTGCCCTCAGCTGCAGGCCAGGCCGGCTGCTGCAGGGACTCGTCATCTGCGTGACGGGGAATGGCCCGCAGTGGTCCCGAGCGCTCCCCAAGGTGGGCAGAGGGTCACGTGTGACACAGCCACCTGCGCTGGCAACCAAGGGGATGAGCTGGTCCCACCACCAGGGCCACTGGCTTTACCAAGTGGGCGTAACGTCTCGAACTTTCCTTCCTCAAGCCCCCGTGTCTTGCTGGGTGGGGAGACGTACACAGAACGAGGTCCCTGTGGGTCGTGCGTCCTTTCCAACGCCCTGAAATTGGTAGAAATTGGCCGCCACGACTGAGTCTATTCCATGCGGCTCTGTGTCCTCCCTGCAGCCCAGAGGCTACCCGTCCTTCCGCTCCTCCACCCATCAGCCACCTGCCGTGAGCCAGGCCCAGAGCCAGGCCCTTGGCTTTAGAGAAGACACGAGTAAGACACAGGTGCCCTAAAACATGCGTTTCCAAGCCCGGAAAGCCCCCCAGGAGGGGCAGCTGCACTTCGAAGCTCCATGGTTTGAAAGGCGGATGGACCTCTGCGCGGGGCGCTTTCCTCTGCAGTGTGAACCGGCACCTCAAGCTGGACCCGAACTGTGAACGGTTCCTAACAGCGCAGGTTGGAGGTGCCCACCGCAGGCCGGTTGGGGTTCGCTTCCCACAGGGGCCGACGGGTGCCCGCAGGCGCCCCCACCCGGCAGCTGGGCCCCGCCTCGCCCCCAGACGCCGCTGCTGCTTCCCTCCCGCTGCTCGGGAACAGATCGATTTGCCTGAATTCGCAGCCCAGCTGGCCGAGAGTTTCCTGTCGTGAACAAGGATCCTTCCTTAAATGCCAGCTCCCTGGAGCTCACCCTCCAAACTTTCACACAAACAGAGGAGGAGGAGCCGCGGGCTAAACCCACCTGCGTTTATAAATACCTGCAGACAACAGCAAAAGAAGGGGACCCCCTGCTTGCTTATTTATTTCTCCACGTGCTGGCAATGCCCCTGGCTTCTGGTGACCACGGTAGCATCCAGGGGCCACCCAGGGAACTGGCCGGCGTGGGGTGGGCGTGGGGTGGGGCGCAGGAGGGTGGAGGCTGGAAAAACATACCGAGCGCCCTGCGTGGTGGGTGCTCACCCTGACACCCACATCGGTCCCTGACAGGATGGAGGTGCCCTGAACCCCCTGCGGGAGGTCATTCCCCACTGGACCTGACTCCTCACTGCCTTGTCCTCCCCTGGGACTCTGACCACGTGACCGTTGGGCCCAGGCCACGTCTGGCCACAGCTTTCCAACCGGAAGCCCGGGGCTCTTCGTCCTGCCCAGACCCCGGTTCTCTGCGTGTCCTCACACGGCCCCTGCCCGCCCGGGACAGGCCAGGACAGCAGGTGGTGGTGCCCAGCTTTGAGTCCCCGCCAACTGGTGCCGCTCATGCCCGCAAGGAACATTCGCTTCAGGAACAGCCGTGCCGGGTGCGTTCAGAGCTCGGAGGGGTGGGAGGAAGGGTCCCTGGACTAGAGCCCATGACAGAGAATGCAAAACTCTTATGAAAGCCCCCAGGTGGTGTGGCAACCAGGAAAACGCCCCCCACAGTGGAACAGAAGCCCCAAAGCCACTCCCTGTGACCTTGGTTCTGCTGCAGGCTGGGCAGGTGGGCCCTGCCTGGTGCCCCAGCACCCGAGTGAGACCCCACCCAATGGGCTTGGGGGGTGGGAGCCACCTCATTGGCAGTGCCTGAGAGTCTCCCTGGCCTACAACCACCTAGGGACCCGGGAGCAGGTTCGAAGTCAAGTCTTCATCACCCCCACCCCAGGATCTTCATCACCACCTGCGTGGTCCCTCAGTGAGTGTCAGTTCTCTCCTCTGTCTTTCTAGAAACCTACGGAGCACTCTGACGCCCGCACAGCCTGGACATGTAGCCTGACACACGGGTGCACACGCCTGCTCCCAGGTCAGCTCTGACATGAGACAGGTCACAGTGACAAGGGACGGAAGCGTCACAGCAAACTGAGGGAACTTGGCAGCCCTGGCCTGAAATGCTCCTCCTGAACTTGTCTGGAGGGGGTGTTTGTGTGCCCCCTTGAATCCCCACGTGGAAGCGAACCCCCAGGGGGATGGTGATAGGCAGGACCTTTGACCCTGGCCAGCTCAGGAGGGTGGAGCCCCACGATGGGACCAGCATCCCGGAAAGGAGACCCCAAAGCCTCACTATGGAATGAGCTTTCTGTCATCTTTCCTCAAAGCACGTTGGTCCGGAAAACCACCTGTGACCAAGAGTCCGGGGGGCCGGCAGAGGCGTCCAGCCCAGCAGCGACCACTGGGTGGGACATGTGAGGGGGCAGAGTGGCCGTCACAGCCATGGACACAGCGGCATCCCTCACACGTGGCATCTGAAAAGGCTGAACTCACAGGAACGGCAGAACGGGGCTGCCAGGGGCCAAGGGTGCAGGGGGGACAGGGGGGACTGGCCCACAGTCCAAGCTTCCAGGTCCAGGGTCAGTCAGCCCTGGGGTTGGCGCGCAAACCGGTACCCGAAACTGACATTGTGTGGGGACACTCGCATGTGTCTGAGAGCAGAGCATGAAGGTTCTCGCCACAAACACAGGAGATGAGTGTGAGGGGACGGAGGGAGGTGTCGGCTAGCCCTGTAGTGATCACCCTGCTACGCATGCACGTGTAAACCATCCCGCTTTTGCCTTCAGTTTCAGTAACGTCACGCGTGTCGCACCGCAGCAAGCCGGGATGGAGACCCCGGAGTGCCCTGCCCTTGCCCCTCGGTCACCCTGCGCGCAGACACACCCCAGAAAGACCCTGTGAGGACCAGGGCCGGGAGGTCACAGCCCCCTGGGAACACGGGCCTCATCAGCCGCTGAACTGGCTGGCACCTTGACCTCGACCTTGACCTCGGGCTTCCAGCCCCAGAACAGTGACAAGGACTTGTTGGTTAAGCCCCGGATGCAGAGGAGTTAAATTCAGGAACCGACTTTGCTTCCGCACAGAAACAGCCGGTCTGCAACTATCCCTCCTCCTCCGTCAGCACCTGGGGGTCCCAGGCTTTGGCACCCCCATCCCAAGCTGGCCCGTGCAAACACTGCCACTTAGTGGCCAAAGTGAGACATTACAGGGCGCTCTGCCCAGCCCCGGCCTTTCAGCTGGTCCGCAAGCGGCCCAGGACGGGAACACACAGGACAGATGCTGCAGCCCTTCCCCCAGGAGCTGTCCTGAGTAGCTGGGGACACTGATGCAGAAACTGTCACCCTAACACAGTATGTAAATGGGAACACAGTCAAATGGGAACCACGACATGGCAGGACCACCTCTGCACAGGAAGAGCTGGGGCTTTGAAGGGTGAATAGGAGTTCGCCAGGCAAAGGTGAGACCATGGGCGGGTGGGGGGCGGTTCCTACTAAATATTTTCTTTAAAAGGATGAAGTCAAGGTCTACTTCTCTGCATGCCGTGCATCTGTTGGACGGATCAGAAGTCCAGAGTTCCACCGGCTGCGGCTGCCGCCCCGCCCCGCCCCCGTCCACACCTCAACCTGGCTCACACTTAGCGGCTTCTGGGCTTTGTTGATCCCCTTAATCAACAATCCCCTTAAATGATCCCCTGTTTCTCAATACCACAATCCTGCGGCTCTGTCTTGATTTCTTTCCGTGTAAGTCTTTGTTCTTGACATCCTGCCTGGGAAGGCAAGGGTCCAGCTCCCCGGTCCGTCGCCCAACCCGATACAGTTGCATCCCAGGCTGGTGTTAGGTCACCGGTCCCCTGCGCTTCCGCTGAGTGCTGACAGCACAGTGTACACTCTGCTTTGCCTTTGCCTCTGGTGAACACACCACCAAGTTCTGGGGGGTGGCTCATCCACTGGGGGTCTCCTCTCCCGGGGAAAAGGCATCAGGGGATGGTCGGTGCCTTGATTCCCAGGTGACATGCACCCTGGTGCTGTCCACGTGCCACGCAGGGGACAGGGTGGTCCCCACATGTCCTCCTGCCTCTGGTTCCCCAATTCTCCTTCCTGGTACACGATGCGTGGGTGCCTGTGCCCCTTTGTGACAGCCTGGAAGGGACTGTGCACTTGGACCATGGCGCCTGCAGAGGGGCCCCTTGGGCACCAGCCCTGGCCTTGCCGGTGCGCCCCCGTCAGGGGACAGTTCCAAGGGGGCTGGATGCTGTCTGCTCGGGGCACAGACTGAACAATTTCGAACGTGCAGCACCGCTGTGCCGCCAAAGCTGCGGCACAGGGACAGCAGCACCGGTGCTTCCGGGACAGCGAGGTCCAGCCCGGGGTGCCCATCGCCTGAAAGACAGGCGAGTGACTGCCGAACCGAACTCTGAGTTTCATCAAGTGGTAACTGCACTTGCATAGCCCTGGGCGCCCGGGGGTCTCCACTAGCGCGCAGCTGAGAACCCCGTGCTGGCCCAGACGCCCCCCCGTAATGTCCACGCAGTCACCACTGTTCCTCCCACCCTCTCCCCAAACGGCACCGCTGCCTTCCAGGCGGGATCACAGCGGGTGGACGCAGGGATGGGTGCCGGTTTCCTTCTGCCCTGTGGAACCCCACATCTCGTGCAGCCTGAGCCCCTAAGTCCTTGCCCCGTCACTGGCCCCTGGGTGGCCTCGCTGCCCACCTGGTGCTGGCCTTCCCCACGCTGCTCCCCAGCCAGCTGACCCCTGACCCCCCCTCACACACACCAGGCATCTTCTCAGAGAGGGACGGTCGTGTCCGCAGCCGCGCCAGCGAACCTGGGACCCCAGGCGGCAGCCCTGGCCCCCACGGGCGACCCTGGTTCCTACGGGCACCCAGCCCAGTACAAAATGCAATTATAAAACGCACAACTGCGTACCGGGAGAGTGAGCAACATCAAGAAGAGCGTTCGAACGAGGCTCATGGGAGCCCATGGTAAAGACGTCTGGCAGCTCAGGGGGAAGGGAAGCTTCTCTCGGGCCCAGTGCCTCGGTGGCGTCCGGTTCCGGCTCCAGGGAAGAACCTGACTCCGAGCGCGTGTCCATCACCTGGCGCGCGGAGCTGAAACTTTCATTTCCACCGGGGCCCCCTGGTCCTCTGCGCCGCCCCGAGAGGAGCCCTAGGCCATGACACGGGGCCAGCACACGCTGACACACGCGGCAGCACGGGTGGGCCCTGAAGACACCCTGCTGCGTGGGGGACCCAGGGTGGGTGGGGGTGAGGGGCAGGGAGGGGCGGAAGGTGGTACAGGGGTTCCTTTGGGGTGACAAGGAGGGGACTTAACCACACAGTGTGGAGGCCCCCACCCATCGTGGATGTACTTATGGCCACTGAACTGCTCACCGAAAGGGTTAAAATGGGAAGTTCTATGTCACACACGTTACCACGGTTAAAAACCCACGAGCACCTGGCCCGTGCGCTCCGAGGTGGAGCATCAGGGTTCGCCCCCGGGGCTGGGCCAGGCGGACGGCCGAGCCGCACGTTACAGCAGGGGCGTAGGGAAAAGCAGCCGGTCGTGAGGAGTCTTTCCCAGGTGGCTGTGTCACCCACAGTTTGTCCCCACGGGAAGAAGCCACCGTCGGGCCTGACCCATGTCCGCCCCCGGGACACGAGGACTCGGAGACTCGGCGCAGCAGCCCCTGGGCGCAGACGGTGCCCCCCACGGAGCAGGCCCGCCTCACGTCAAACGCAGGCGGGTACGCAGAAACCCACGGCTGCCCTGCCACCCCGGGCACACGAGGGCGCCCGCGTCCCAGCGCGTCCTACCTGAAACGGGGTCTGGCTGTTGAAGTTCTTCAGCTCCTTGTCGCCGCCCCGGAACAGCAGCACCCGCGCACAGCTGTCCTGCAGGGGGACAGGGACCCGCTGGTCAGGACGCGCCCGGGGCCTTGCGCACGAGGACTCAGACAAACCCCAGGGAGCGTGACGTGGGCTCCTCATCGCGGCCTGGACCAGGGGGACCCCCACGCCCCCCCCCAGGTACCAGGTGACGTTTCACCACTTGGGACAACTTGGCAGAATCCATCAACGGTTAAAACAGGGACACCCCGCGGCCTTGCGGTGGCCCTTCCTCAGGCTGGTTCTGCCTTCTGGTCCGTGTGTGCAACATCACACGTGAATGGGCACGCAGGCCCCAAGGAAGGCAAGGAAGAGAAAAGGAACACAGCACCCGTGTTCAGGAATCACGAAAGTGGGAGCGCCTTCTGGAACATTCCTCAGCAGTGGGGAAAGATAGGTGACGGGTAAAAACTGACGAGAACTATTTCCCGGAATTGGGCAGGTGGAAAACGCTAGTCCCAGGACGTTCATCCCACCGCCGTGTTCCTGCAGGAAAGCACCGCCATCACCATCACTGTCACCGTCACCATCGGCACCTCTGCCACCTCCACGACAGCCACTATTTGCTAAGTGTCTGCAGGGTGCCAGCTGCGCCCTGATTGCTCTCAATTTCCGGCTTCATGGCTGAGTTTGGTGGAGTTACCCCCATGCTGCAGATGACGGGGTTCAGAGCCCAGAGAAACTGTCGCTGCCCCGGAGTGCGGAGCAGGAAACTGTCTGCACCCAGTGGCCTGCAGGCCGCCGTGCTCCCGGGCACCCGGTCCTGGCGGGTCTGCCTCATCACCATCCCCCAGGGGGCTCCGTGCGATGCCCCTTCTGTACTGAACGGTGCCCCTGGGTCTCTCTTGCCCGCCCGGAGCCCAGCCGGACGCGGCCACATGGTGCCACATGACAGGAGTGGGCACAGCGGGAGGCTCAGGGCGTTGGTGACACGGGTAGGATGGCCCGTCCCCTGCAGGGGTGTTGACAGGAAGCAGCCCAGCTCCAGGGCTGGGAGCGTGGCCGCTGCCTCCACACCAGGGCGGAGCCAAGCCGGCCCACGGGCCCAAGCGCCCGCTGCCCACTTTGCAAACAAAGCTTTCCTGGTGCACAGCCACGCGCCCTCGGATTACCCGTGGCTGTGTTCGTCCTAAGCGCCAGGGTGGGGCGGCTGTGACAAAGTCCCTGCACCTTCTGCGGGAGGAGTTTGCTGGCCCCTCTGCTAACCAAACGCACAGGAGCAGGGGTCCCCTGAGAGCCTGGCCAGCCCCCGAGAGGTGGGGACAGATCTGGAGCAGGTGCGGTGACATCCGTCCAGCCCAGCCCCCGAAATAACTCAGGGGACAGACTGCCACCGCATCTTAACCTCTTCTAGTAAAAAAAAAAAAAAAGAAAGAAAGAAAGAAAATTAAACGCCTACACTTTCAAAGACCATCTTGTCCTCATTATTCCAAGTGACAGAAAACGTGTTTGTTCTGGTCTTTTAATGATAAAATATGCTTGAAACCTACCGGGGGACATTAAGGAATGTTCTTCTCCTCAAGGCAGCCGTGGAGAAGCAGGTGGGGTCCAGATGTTTTACCCACCACGGCCAAGCCTTTCCTGGCGCAGCTGGCAAGGTGTGCCCCACCCCGCCCCCACCCCACTAAAGCTATTTCTGTGCAAATGCCAAGTCTCGCCCGTGCAAGTCAGGGGCTCAGCTCCAGTGGCCTGCAGAGGCCACCCCAGCCCCACCGGGCTGAGCCCACCCCCTGTGCCTGCAGCATGCGGAGACCCCGTGTGACCAATGGCCATGTGGGCCCCTGGGAGGAGTGGCCCAGGTGGAGGGGCGCCAGCAGGTGAGCCCAGCCCAGGGCACCGCGTAGTGAAAACCACAGCTGACCGGGAGGGGCTCGCAAGGGGAAGGCTTACGGGGGAGCCCTGAACGGGGTGCTGACGGGTATGTAGGAGTTCTCCAGGGTTTAAGGGCCAGAGGCAAAGCGTTGGGCAGGGTGGAATGTGTTACGGAACGTGGCCAGATCTGCCAAGAAAAGCAGGCCCACACGTGTTGACAGTGACCAGGGGACAATGCCCTCGCCGGTCACCTGACGCCACACCCACTCCGCTGCAGCTGCAAGCTTAAGGGGGCACAGACATAAGTCCTGGGAGGGACCCATCCTCCTGCTCCGTGGGCCCTCAAGCCGGTCCTGGAGCAGCCCTGCCTGCTCAGCCCCCATGAACGCACTGCCGGCTCCCAGGCTGGTCCCCTCAACCCCACAAGCCCACAGCTGCTCCCACATCAGCCTCGGGGTGCCCTCGCACAGCAAGGCCGCCCTGACACCAAGTGGGGCTTCAAGGTGGGGGAGGGGGTGTGGCCATGGAGCGGCAGGGAGGGGACCTGGGTGCAGGCAAAGGCAGGGGATGTCGCCCCGAAAGGTGGACTCATCACTTGGAACAGGGAAGAGACAGCTGGTGGCAGAGGGGACACACGGCGTGTGTGAGCCTTGGGGGCCCCCAACAGTCACCCTGACCAGTGATCTGCCCGCTGTGGCTCAGGGTAGGAGACAGTGAAAGCGAGAAGGGGCGGAGACCTTCCACGGAGATGCCCAGGAACCGCCCGGCCGAGTGCCCACGAAGCCACCACCTGCTCCCCTCTGCCCACCGTGCCCGGTCCCTGGCGGTGCCCACACTGACCTGGTTGTAGAGGGCGCAGATGTGCAGGGCCGTGTTCCCCGAGGCGTTCTGGGCCCCCATGTCCGCCCCGTAGAAGAGCAGGTGCTCCAGGTGCTGCACGTGGCCGTACCTGCAGGCCTAAAACAACGGGGTGCGCTGGGGACCAGGGACCACAGGGTGCTGCCACCCGGCTCCAGCTCAACCTGCGTGCGACCCCTCCGCTCTGCACCAGCGCCCCCAGCACCCCTGAGCCTTGGAGGGGCTGCCAGAGCCCCAGTAAGGCGCCAGGGAAAGTGCTGTTCAGCTGGTGTGCGTGTGTGCGTGTGCGTGTGAGAGAAACACAACCAGGAGGGGCGTGCACCCCCCCTGTGTCCAGGAAGGAGACCCCTCCCTTGTGCTCCTCTGGTGGGCAACCCCCAGTGCTTTTAAACGCCACCTGCCCGGGGCAGCCCTGAGTCACAGCGTGACTCACTCTTCTTAGAGCCCTTGTAGGGGTGACGAGTGTGATCTGGACCCATTTTCCAGAACTTTCACCGAGACACTGTAACGTCACGTCTAAATGAAAAGGTCAAAGGGTGCCGATGAGAATTACATGGGGTACAGAACCCTAAGGGGCTCGAATGATGCTCGGCCAGCCCCTCCCCACCCAGCTCCCAGGGGACAAGGAGGCCCCGGTGGGGACAGGGCCACCGTCCAGCTCCGGCAGAGGGTCCATGACAATGTGTGGCCTTGGGCAGCCAGTGTGTCCGGCAGGCCCCTGGCCCCATCCACCTGCACTTCCTGGCACCTCAGGAAGGCCAGCCGGCACCAGCGATGGGCGGCACCAAAGGCATGCCACCCACAGTCCCCCTGGCAGGTGACAGCCTGAACGGGGAGACGTGAAAGGCCAGGAAACAGGGTCCTGAGCCCACGCCTCCCACGTGGACAGTGACAAAGACCCCGGTGGGAGGGAAGCCGCATGTGGGGCAGGCGGAGGTGGGGGTGGGAGGCGTGAAGCCGAGGTCGGGGGGGCAGCAGTGGGAGGCAGGCCCGTGGGAGGGTAGCCACAGGCTTCTGATCACCAGACAGACAGAGGGATGGGGCGGGGGGTGCACCTTTGCCCACCCCGGGAAAGAGCGACATCTCACCAATTAACAGTGAGGACAGATGACACGGGAGCTATTGAAACTATTAATCGAATTACTTAAATGGTCTCGCTACTTTCCGAAGCAGGGGGTGACAATGCCCCCTCCCTTCCTGCAGCCAGGCCTCTGCAGGTCCTCTGGGGCCACGTGACCCCCTCAGAGGCCCGGGGGGCACTCCCGCCCACTGCCACTCAGGCCCTCACAGCCTGAGAAGTGAGCACATCCCACCTCTGGCCACAGGCACGCTCGGGGTGCCCGCGGGACCCCAGAGGGCCCGGGAAGACCGGAGGCATTTGTCAGAAGAAATACGAAAGCAACGTTCTCTTTCTTCCAGGATGGCCAGATGGAAATGCAAGGACCTCAGAGCTGCTGGGGACACCACCGCCGAAGAGGAGACACATAGGAACAGGGCAAAGGAAGAGGGAGAGACAGACAGGCACACGCGTGCGCACACGCACACACACATGCACCGAGCACACGCACAAAGCTGAGACATTGGCTGAGCGCCTCTCAGCTACAACCAGGCAGGGACATGTCCGGACATGAAGACTGAGCATAGTTTTCATTCCTCCCGTAACCAGTTTGGGTTGGGGGTTTGTTCCTTAAGCCACGCAGTCCTGGCTCCTCAACCCTCCCAGGGCCGCTGGGGTGGCCCTGGCTACAGCTTCGTGTCATTGTCCCGCCGCCAGTCGCGAAGGGCACGGCCTCGGCATAAAAACCCTGAGCACGCAGGGCTGCCCGGCCCCAGTTCACCTAAACGTATGAGCCCTTAGGCACGGCCAGTGCCCGTGCCGCTGTCCTCACCAAGGGCCCCGTGGGACAGGTGCTGGGGGAGGAAGGGCCCCTCGCTCGGAGCGGAGGGTCTGAGAGCTGCAGGCATGAGGGCGCGTCTCCTTCCTCGCTCTCCAGCGGGAACCCATGTGGCGCTGAGACGCAGCACCTCCCGTGACCTGCAGCCTGAAACCCCGCCGGTCACCTGCTCAGAGGGTCCTCCCTGCACAGCCACTGTCACCGGGGGAGGTGCTGCTTGCAGGGGGGCGGCCGTGGTGGGAGGGGAGGGGGATGCCCAGGGTGGTGGCTGGGGGGGCCAGCAGACCACCCACCAAGTCAATGAAGGACAACAAAGTCAGTTTCTTGTCGTAGATATTGCGCAGGAGACAACTGGGCAGATGGGTGGCTTTCAATACACAGAGATGTTAAAATGAAAGTCTGTGGGCCCGTGTGTGTACGTGGAGGCACATGTGTGCACATGGGCAGGTGGGCATGCTGGAACACATGTGTACACATGGGCACACATCCCGGACATGCCCTCCTGAGCACGCCGGGGTCCGTGAGCACAGCTCACACCACGCCTGGGCCCTAAGTGCCACTCTTGCTCCAGGGAACCAGGCTCCTTGGAGAAGTGGCCGGTGTCAGGGCTGAGGCAGGAGGGAATGAGCCGGAAGGAAATGCTCAATCCCCGAAGGGGACATGTCCCAAGGACAAAGCAGCCACCCTGAAGGGGCTCCCTCTGGCCGCTGCGGACAATGGAAACAGATCATGTCCCGCTGAGCGGACAGGAGCAAGCACATGAGGCCACGGTGCTGTCAACAAGTGTGTGAACGACAGAAAGAGAAAGCTGTTCCTGAGGGCTTCCCGCTGGCACACAAAGCAGCCAAGTCGGTGGTCAGCCACCTATTCATTCATTCATTCATTCATTCGTTCTTCATTCATCCATTCTTCATTCATTCATCCTTCATTCATTCTTCAGTCATCCATCCTTCATCCTTCATTCATCCATCCTTCATTCTTTATTCATCCATCCTTCATTCTTCATCCATTCACTCTTCACTCATCCATCCTTCATCCTTCATTCATTCATTCGTTCATTCTTCACTCACTCAGGTAGGAACTGGGGGCAGGAAAGGTGCCAGGTGGACCTGAAACTACTTAGCAAAACTACAAGGTGGATCCTCCCAGTTCTTGAGCTGTGGGAAAGCAGTGGGTTGTTTTCTATGCCCGTCTTTAGACGTCTTTGGTTTTGAACGGTTTCCATGTTGCACAGGCGTTTCTTTTGTGATCAGGAAAAGGTGCCAGGATGACCTGAGTAATAACGCCCTCCGAGAGCCTGGGCAGCCGGGAGCCCAGGAGAGCGCCCTTCCCGACTCAGCCTGCAGAGGGCGGGGCAGCCCTGCGGTGTCCCCAGGAACCACCCGGCCAGACCCAGGCCCAGGGGAGACCAGCCCCTGCAACACCTGGGGGCGGCCTGGGGGTGGGCACTAGGATCCAGAGAAAGAGGGGGAGCCCGAGGGCCAGGAGGAGCTGTCCACACCCCAGGGTGCTGAACACAGGGACAGGCTTGGACCGCAAAACCGGGCAACCCCAGAACTCGGAGGTGCCTTGCCTGAGAAGAGGTCACGAGCACCTGCCTGGCGGGGGTGCTCTCGGGCAGGAATGGTGACATGAATGCAGCGTCTGGGTCACCAAGGCGGAGGGTAAAACTTCAGGAGGAGGGTGGCACGGACCATGGCACTACCATCCTTGCGGACACCTGGTGTCCCTCACTTCACTGACGGTCACTGCAGTGGCTGGCGGAGACCGGGAGGCTCCGGAGGCAGCGGCTGGCCTGTGGTCGTGTCCCTTGATTAACCGGGCGCTTGCGTGGACAAGGGGGTTCCCAGACTTGCGTGAAAGAGAGACCGACCGCTAGAGGGCGGTGGACGACCCCAGACGGGAGGCCCGGGCAGGAAGCAAGCCCTGGAGTCAGGGAGCCTAGATGCAGAGCTGGGGGTGCGCAGGTGCCGGGGGTTGGGGGGTGATAGCAGGAGGACAGCCTGGGACCAAGAGGACAGGTGGCTTTGGTGCTGGGCGTCCCGATCCACGCCAGGGGTCTCCGGCATGGAGCCCCGCACACGAGCCAGCCCCACTCCAAGTGACGCCTGCACCCAGAACACTTCCTGTCAGGTGGCCGTCCCTAAAGGCCAGGGAGGTGGCAGCCGTTGTCCCATGAATTTGACGAGGAAAGTAAGATTCTGGACAGCAAGGCCAGCAGGCAGAGAAGACAGGCTCTCCTGGCCGAGGCCGGGAGTGGGGACTGAACTCTGGGACCCAGGGGCCCGAGGGCCGAGGGTCTGAGCACTGGCTCGGGACTTACTAACCTATTTCTGGGAAGTCGGCGCTCTGACATCTGGGGGCTCCTGACCCGCAGGGGCTGCCCCTCCCAGGGTGAGCCGGTCCTAGAGACAGTAAGGACCTCGCTGCCCAGCCTCTCAGGTACAAACCAACCCCCCAGAGCATGAACCACGCCCAACCCCCATGTCTCAGCCAGGCACGAGACTAACTTTCCATCCTTTCTTTGGCCAGAGGGTGTGCGAGGCCCTGATGATGCCCACTTCACAGATGAGCAAACTGAGGCCCAGAGAGCAGCCCTCATGGCTCATTCCCTCGAGGGCCCCAACTCGAGCAGGCCTCAGGGTGCCAAGGAACCAGGACTGACCAAGCATGAGACAGGCCAGGCAGCACGGACCTGTCTGCACCCCCACAGCCTACCTGCTGCACCTTGGTACCCCTCAGCCCTCTGACCACAGCAGGTGGGCGCATGACCCTCCCAGATGGGGCAGGTGCCTGAGGTCACAGTGGTGGAGGGACTGGGAATCAGTGACAGTCATCGCCGGTGGAAAGAATGGTTCAGTCCCCTTCCTGTCCTGGCCCTGCCCCACTGATGCCTTAGGTGGGCACTTCCAGCCTGCTCTCCCAGACCCGCTGTCCACCCTCCTCCACCCGGAGCCTTTGGTCCTGAGGCCTGCACCACTGGGCTCCCTGGTTGGCTGGCTCTGGCAGGGCTTGGCCAATAGGAGGGTGACAGAAGGGCAAGGCCGGGGTATTTCCCGGGGTTCCTCCAGCACCCGCCTCCCTCCTGCCCCGCCCAGCGCCGCTGCACCTGGGAACACAATTCCCTTCCCATGACTCGGTCCATGAAAAACTGCACCTGAGCCGCCTGGCGGATCCTATTCCTTGCCAGCACTGCGGCAGATGGGCCCTAACCCCACTGCGGCCTCGGGGTTAGGGGGGGTCTTGGAAACCTGCTTCCTGTGTGCGAGGGAATGGGGCCTCCCACTGGGTCCTCTGCCCTCAGAAGGCACCTGGCCGCTCATTCTCAGGGGCCCCAGGGTGGTGGCACCCGCAGGGGTCAACTGACCCCGCAGAAAGGCAACATGCTTGCCTGATCTTCCCGTGTCCCCCAGCGAAGTCAGAAACGTGTGTTTCTGGGTAAATATCCCGAGATAGTTCAACGCTGTGACTGATCCAAATGCTTTAGGAACTGGGCGTCAGACCCAAGCTCCAGGACCCGAGCTCCGGGGACGCACCCGACCCGCGGGGGGGGAGGGAGACCGCGAGGGGCCCCTACCTGGTGGATCTCGTGCCAGCCGTTCTCGTCCTTGCAGCACACGGCCGCGTGTCCGTGCAGCAGCAGCTCACAGCAGGAGGGGTCCCCGCCCACGATGGCCGTGTGGTACAGCGGCGTGAGGCCGTAGCTGTCCTTGTAATCCGGGGAGGCGCCCAGCTCCAGGAGGGTCTGGGGAAAAGCACCGGATGTGCGGCCATGGGCCTCACAACCCCTTTTGCAGGAAGGGAGACAACCCAGAAAGAGGCTCTCGGGCCACGGCCTCCCCCCAGGCCACGGCCGACCCCGCCCTCAGGCCCCGGGGCTTCCCGGGCTCCCAGCTCCAAAGCTGTCCCCACTGAAACAAGGAGGATTGCGGCCCTGCAGGCACGTGGCACCAGGCTCCCAGGACAGCGCATGCGTCTGGGAGATGAGGGGACACTGCTGACGTGAACCTGGGTCACTCGGACACCCGCCTGTGCCCTCTGACCCCTGTGCGCCGGCGGAGAACAATACGACAGAGACACCGTCGCCGGGAAAGAAGAAAAGGCGCAATTTACCCTGAAAACACGGGGCAATCTATCTCGGTGTGCATCCCGATCGATCGGGAACTAGCAGCGTTATCACAAGCTCATGATTTCTGAGGGTGCCCCCGTCAAGGCACAGCTGGGGGCCCTCTCCCTCCTCCCAGGGCTCCGATGGAGGGTGGCCTTGGGTGTCACCCTTTCATCCACAGACAGGGCACCAGCCACGGTGACACTCAGCAGTGTTGGGAGGAAGCAGAGGGTGAAGTCCACCCCCGGCTTCAGCTTCCTAAGACCCGTGGGCTAGGGGAGCAGCAGGGTGGGCTCAATGCCCACGGCTGGGTTTGCAGCCTCTTCCCATGGAGCAGTCAGCTCTGGCCTTGCTGGCTGACACCAGACCTCAGCTGACACTGGCCTGTGACCCAATCAGGGAGCTCCACCAGCAGCAGCTGGTGGAAAGCAGGCATAGTAGGAGACCCGGACCGCACTCCTAAGCTCCAGCTGGAACCATCTGGGGTCACTGGGGGAGGTCGCTGTGAGGCCCAGGGGATGGGCTGGGGGGAGTCACACAACAGTGCAGGATGGGCTCAGAATGTACCTTCAGGGCCGCCTGGTTCCTGGTTCGGGCGGCCTTGTGCAGGGCCGTCATCCCATCTTTGGCTCGGAAGTCCAGGTGCGCCCCGCCGTTCCGGAGCGCCTTGATCACCTCCACGGAGCCGTCCAGCTGCGCAGCGAAGGTCAGGGGCGTCTCTGCGGGACCCAACACACACACTCGGGGACCAGCACTCGTGGAAAGCAGCCGGGTCCCAGGACTCGCTCTACAAGGGACCCTGGAGTGCCACAGCCCCTGCCCACCTGCCCGTGACGCCAACAGTCCCTGCCGTTGGTGCGGCTCAGGCCACTCCAGGGACCACACTCCAGGGGCCAGGCCTGGGGCCACGTGTTAAACCAAAACGGCGGTGGAGGCTGGGTTTCCACATTGCCACTTCGTGGGCCACGGACAGAAGCCGCGTTGCTCCCCAGGCCCCCACCTTCACCCCCACAACAGGAGCCAGAGGTCTGACAAGTTCACGGAGTTCATGAGGATGCAGAAGTGGGGCTGCCGGGACCCAGACGGAAGTGACACGGAGCTGTGCCCCGGGGAAGGCTCGACTTGGCCGGGCGGGGTGCAGAACCAGCTCATGGGCGGGCGGGTGAAGTTGCCTTCAAGGCGACAGGGAGTGAGGAGCGCCCACCCCTGTGCAGATGGCCCTGGGCCCCGGTGTCACCAGCTGCCACGGAAGGTGACAGTATTTGCTACAATGTATCTTCCTCTCAGTCTTCACTCAGCCCCATCGTCACCATCAAGCCTGGCGCGTTACCCTGGGGCGGCTCCTTGGAGAGGATTTTATGTCACAGAAAAGTGTGCAGGATAACAGGTCCCAGCACCCAGGAGTGCTGACAGCGCATAGGGAGTCACTGCCTTCCAGCCCCTTCTCTGGATAGAGTTGCCCTGCGGCCACCCACCCCGTCACCTCCCCAGAAAGGCCACGTCACCCTAAATTTAGATGAACGCTTTTACCTGTTTTTAATGCCTACGTTTATGTATTGACCCCTCATGGGTGGTGTTCAGAGTGCCTTTTAAATCTGCCTTAGAGACTGCTCAGCATCTTGATCCTTCGAGGTGAGGAGTGGGGACCTAACCCGCTCCTAGTCGCTGGTGTGTAGCGTGTAGACACAGCCCAGCACACGGGCGCGATTCACAGCTCACGCCTCGTCTCCCACAGGAACGTACCTTGAGGGCATTCTGCTAATGAGGTGGGTCAGACCCACAAAGGTGAATCCTGTGCTCCCACCGATATGTGGAACCCAAACACGGGGGACGCCCAGGCCCAGAGAACAACAGGCTGGTGTGGCCAGGCTGGGGGTGGGGGCAGGTGACGTGGTCAGGAGGGACACCCTTCCAGTGACGGGATGAGTGAGTCCTGGGACATGAGGCACAGCGCGGTGACCGGGATAGCACCGCATGGCCTGTCTGAACGTGGCTGAAGCGCAGGTCTTAAGCGCTCCCATCACAAGAGGAGAAATGGCAGCATGTGAGTGACAGGTGACAAGTGGACTTATTGTGGGGATCCTTCCACAACAGACACAAATGGCAAGTCACCGTGTCATACACCTGAGACCCATGCAATGTTATAAGCGGTTCTATCTCCATAAAACTGAGAGAAACAGAGAAACAGAAAGAGAGAGAGAGGAAGAAAGGAAGGAAGAAAAGAGAAAAAGAAAGGTCCCGCCCCAAACATCACTAGTGGGACACCTGCCCCTTGCCCTGCCCCCCAAACCCCACGCAAACGGAGGGGACAGGTTTCCAGCACGGGAGCAAGGCCGCAGCATGTGTGCGCGTGTGTCCCAAGGCCACTCCCACTGGCTCCGTGCACATCACCACTTGTTCACTCATCTGTTCACCGAATGGAGAGGTACGTACACAGCCCCTGCTGTTGGTGTGGGCAGCTGGAGACCCCCAGAGCGAACACAGCCTTCCCCAGAGTTCACGCAGCTGCGTCGATGCTGCCCACACGCCTGGCGAGGACGGGCCCACCCTTACCTCCCGTGTCCAGGTCATGGAAATTGGGATCCAGGCCCCGGTCCAGCATCTTCACGATTTTCTCCACCGAGCGGTGCTGAATGTAGTCCATGCATTTTTTCAGGTTGGCCTAACGAGGAGAACAAAAAACAGATTCCGCTGAAGGGCGACCTTCGCATCCCATGAGTTCAATGATCACCGATCGCAGATGGGCAGGGGCCCGTCCCCAGCGTCCCCTTGCAGGTCTGTCCCCAAGCGCCGTGCAGATGGCACTTGAGGGCAGCAGCTGAAACCTGCTGGGGCCGCCGTCCATGGCGGCCGCGGAGGCTCAGGCAGAAGTGCCACTGCCCCCCCGAAACAGCCAGAGGAGGCGACAGCAAGTGGGGTTCCCCTCTACGTAGGGACAGAGCTCCACTTGCACGCTGCACCTCACGGACTCTCCTGACACAGGCGATGACGGTGGCATTAACGGGGCTCCGGCGGACGCCCCTGTGGGCACTATCTGTGCGGTCACGTCAGGCAGGAAGAAGGGCCCCTGCCCGACCAGCTGCCCTGACGTCGGAGGTGGGGACAGACAGACGGATGGACAGACAGAGCACACTGGGTGACAGCGCACCTTGGTGTGGAGCTTCGCCAGCTGCTTCTCATCCAGGGCGGCTTGTTTGTACACGCGCTTCTTGTACCGGAACTGCACGGACAGGGCAAGAGCAAGTCAGGGTGCCGCTCAGCTCCTGGGGAAAACCAACCCCTCCTGGGCCGCTTCACCACGGCAGGGGCTCCCCATCCAACTGCCAGGGTCGCAGAGCGACCTGGGGCCCAGGACACACAGGACAACCTGCGGAGGTTCTGCAGCCCCCGCGCTGAAAGGCCGTGGAAAGAAACAACCCAAAGGGCGATGGATTCATACGCTAGTTTAGAAGCGTGGCCACCTGCTCTGTCACTGTCCGCAGCATTGCCAGAGGCCGCGGATCCTTGAGGGCAACCCACCTGCCACTGGTGTGGCAAAGGTGACAGGAAGGGTGCTGCCTCACACGCCCAGG